>WYDI02031882.1:0-17473 GCA_009867235.2 Psittacus erithacus | reverse complement strand
TTCTCAGGCTGAAAGTTAGAAACACAGCGCTGCACCAGCCACTAAGAAGGAGAAAAAATGACTGCTACTGCTGAACCAATGACAGGGACAAATGAAAAAAAAAATTACAGTTTGGTTCCAGTGCTTCCTTAGTTTCACTGAACCACCCTTATAATGATTTTCCATCTAAGAATTAATGAAGCCAGTTACTGCTTTATTTCCAAATGGAGCAACAGAGTTAAAAAAACACATCTGTAGTAATGTCTAAAACTATTATGGTAATCAGACATTTCTCCTGTTAAATAAGTGGTACATTCACTGTAAAACCACCACTGATGTATCTTAATTTTTTTTTAATTTCAGTGTTCTGGCTCCCCAGAAAACCTGCAGGTGATTTAGCATATCTCATGAAGAAAAGCTTGGTGTGTTAATGTTTTTAAATACTGGGTGTTTTTTGGTTTGTGTTTGGTTTTTTTGTTGTTGTTGCTTTGTTATGTTTGTTGCTTTGGGTTTTTGGTTTGTTTGGTTTTGTTTTGTTTTGTTTTTTACTTGCTTTACCAGTTTGGGATTTATTCTTTTGTGTAGAAATGAAAGATCATTCTTAGCTGTACCTTTTTTAGAAGTAAATTAAAGATACTGTAAAGAATAATGCAGTGATTGTACCACATGCACTTTGTCACCCTAATATTAGTGTTTGTTTTCATTCACAGACTGTCATGTGTTTTGATTCCCCAAACAAGATCTCTTGGGGTAGCATGCTGACCTTCACTCCAGCTGTAGGAACAAATATTAATAGAAGTAGAAAAAGAGGAGTAATTTTCTTTTCCACTCTCAATCTGTATTTTTTCAATAGCTTAGCATTTGTAGAAATGAAAATAGACAGTACTTGAGGCTGAATTTTCTTTGATTCTGCAGAGTGGAAACAGCAAATTTGAGCATAGAACAAATTTTTTGCTTTCTGCTCATTAGGTATGTATGTAATTTTATCGTGACAGTGAAGTTATGTTCAGTACTTAAACTAGTTAAGATATTGTTTTACTGTTGTGTCTGTCATCTAAGCTGCTAACTTTTAAAAAATGCTTTCTCAGAAGAACTGGACAGAAACATTTTCTTACTTCATAGTACATACAGTAATTGTTATGAGGTAGATTAAGCTCAGCTTTTTAGAGGTAAAAATCCAATTCACTGCCATTGGTTGAATTATCTCCAGTTCCCTGGAATTCTGTAATACCCTTCAAGTCTCTTTAATGTGCAGGGTAAAATGAAAAGGAATTAAGGGCAAGCGATACGTGTAATTAAGGCCTCATTGTAAGTACATCTCCCATTACAGAATTAAAATACTAATGTAGGTGCCCAAGTCTGAAAATTAGGTTATTAAGCTTTCTATTTATTTTCTTAGCTACAAAAATGGGTTTGTTCTGGTTTTTGTTTGTTTGTTTTGTTGTTGTTGTTGTTGCTGCAACTTTCTTTCTAAATGAATTGTTATTTTCCTAATCTATCTTAAGGGAACATCATTCTTTATTTTTATATCCTGAAACCGACAAATTCCTGTAATTTCCTTTGCAGTGCTGCATATTACTCTAGTGAAGTATCCCTATTGGGGTGCATTTCAGTTAAGTGTTTTTTGTGATTTTATTGTGTTCTTTATAGATACCTAGCGTTGAAGTAGGGAACGATCCTGGAGGAATTAAATGGAATTGTGATGATACCAATAATATTATTAATATTTACATATTTGAATAGGAAAGTAGTCTTTCAAGGTGCTCTCTCTGCCCTGGCACAGTGTTAGAAACTGTAAGATCTGTCCATGAGGCTGTTTTGTGATGACAGCTGGAAAGTTAACATTTCTGATATTCCTCAGCCTGACACCTTGACATCACCAGATCCCATATAACTAGTTATGAATCAGGCATAACCTACAAGCTCTTTATATCAAAATGTGTTAGAGACAAAGCTAGTTATGCTTTAGCCTTTTTCAGCAGGCCCTCTGCTGCTGAACAAAGCCAGATAATACTTTCCAAGAATTCGGAGATTTAGAATGAGCAAGCAGTATGAGCCAAAATGCCTTAGTTTTATTTGAAATAGAGTACAAAAAGGAAACCTAGGTGCATATTAGGAAAGAAGAGACTAGTTGAGGTCTAATTAGGAAAGAAGTGGGGACGTCTGGAAAGCTTTGACCTAGATATTGCAGAATTGTCTCATTTTGAAAGAGTGTTGACGCTGGTAAAATATACAAAGTAGATCAGAGGAGCAGATTGGGACATCTGAAAATCAACTGTGATGAAGGTAACTCTGAAAGCATGAGTGTTCATGGGTCTGAGCTTGAGAGGTTACTTTTTAGAACCACTGGTTTTTAATCCTTTTAGACTGTAGCAGTCTCCATGATATCCCTGAAGTAAGCAGAATTTCTTTCACCTGAGGACAGCTCCTCATTACACCTATGAGAAATTTAAGAAAAGTATTAACTTAGAAGTAGTGAATACGCTTATTTTGCAGTCTGGTAAACTGTATTTTACGTCTAAACATGAAAATTACAGGAAGAAGCCCCAGAGAAGCAGTCGCACTAATTCTGAAGTGTGTTAGATATTTAAAGTATGTTCTTCAGCTCCTGCCAGGTGGTCTTTGCACAATGCATGCACTGAATAACTCAGCGGCTATCCCTGCTGAACTTAATTTATAATTATAATATTGATGATTATTTTTTAATCTGTTATGTAATTTCTCTGTAGACCCAGACTCAATAAAAGAAATGCATGCATATAATTAGTGCTCCAAAAATATGTATCAGATACTTTCATGATGTACTAAACCAATAATGTAAAAGCATGCATTTTGCTGGGAGTACCTATGTAATTCTTTGTCTGGACCCATTCTTTGTGTTGGACTTTTTCCTTTAAACTGAATTCTCAGATAACTCAGGGGCAGGATAAAAATATATAATCAATAATAAAAATGGTTGTGCAAAATTTCATGCATCTTATTATGCAGTGTTCTTTGGGTATCTTAATATGCAAGAGGAGATTAGTAGCTCCATTTGCACTTGAATTTTTAATTGTTGAGGTTAATATTGTCCCATATGTAGATTTAGTCCCTTTCATGTTTTTAAGTATGGGAAGAAATAATTTTCCCATAGCGTAAAAATGATTCTTGGGAATGGAATGTAGCCTGTAGAAGAAAATTTTAGATAGATAGAGCACTCATTATCTTTTCTTCTCTTTTCATAAAATATTTACTCTTCTAGAAATATTTAATATAAGTTATTTCATAATGGCAAATTTACAATCTCTGAATATGTACATTTTTCATGCTTCTTTTGTACTAGGATTCAACTACACCTGTGATTATGTGCCAATGCAGATTATTGACTGAACAAATGTCTCATAGTATTTTCAAAACTGAATCTGATGGAAAACATGACCTCCAAGGTCAAGGGTTGAAAAAACTAAGAAACAAAGAGTCTGCCCAGAGAACAGATTCCAGAGAATGCCACAGCCTTTTATTTACTAATAGATCAGTCCAGATACTTTAAATATTTTAATGAGGCCAAAGGAATTAGGTAACATAACTTTAGTATTACCGATTGTCCTGGGTTCAGCAGTAGCAGTCATTTGAACCCAGGACACTGATCCAGTGTAACTACAGGTTTCTCCAGGAAAGCTACATTGCATATGAAAAGACCAACAGGCACATTATAATCCCCTGAAGAAATTATAGTAATAGGAGCAGAAAGATTCACCATAAGTCAATTTGGTTGTTAAACCAAATTCTCTCTTCTGAATGCATACAATATAGACATTTCTATATTCTGAATGGTCTTTTAAGTTCTTATTAATTATTAACATTATAAGAAAGCTACAATTATGATTTAAAAAGTGATCTAGTTTTTCCTCTTTATCCTTCCATCCATACCTGAAGGTATTTGGAGAGGGATTCATATATTTCATGTGTCGTTTCCACCTCATGGTCTCTGAGAGTTTAAGCTCCCCTGCACATGTTAAAAGCATAGTTAATAATGACAGGCGACCTCTAATTCCTAAAGATTCTGATATAATTTAGGCTAATTTTATTTGCAAACACCTGTAAATTCAACACTTTATTAAACTCATTAAAGTTGAATTTCTTCCTCCATGCAAATCTCCCAATCTGGTTTATTTGTGTGCTTACATTTTCCTCTGTCTCTGATCAACAGGTTGCAAGAGTTGTTATGTTACTGCATTTGGGAACTGGAGGTATGGAAGAGGTACGGGAGTTGCCCAAAATTTCACAGAAAGGCTGTGTTGGAAGAAGGAATAGAATCAGTTTCTTCAGCTTTGCTTTCTCTGTTTGCTCTGTCCATGTCCTTCTTTGCTGCACCTTTCTAATTTAGAAATATGTATGAGTAAAACTTCCCCCTGCCTCCTTCTCCCTTCTCCTTCTCCCTCCTTTGCATATGTTTTAATCTACCTATAGAATCAGAAGTGATACATTTTAGAGCATTTTTATAAAGGCTTCTCTTGAAGAAATCTTGTACAGGAGATAATTGCACAAGAAGGATCTTAAATTTGTTACCACATAATGAGAAATTATTTTTTATCCCATATGGTGATAAAGATGTGGAATGGGTGTTGTTTCTTACTTTCTGAACCAAGCTGGGATGGAGTGTAAAGTCGTAGCAGAGCAGTACAGTATTTATTATCTACATACAAGGGAGACATAGAGCTTTATCCTTTGTCAAGCAATTACTGCTCTTATGTTAAGCAGAGCTGTGTGAAAATACTGAATACTTTCAAAGAAACTATCTACTATTTTTATTATAGAATTCCATTATGAGAATGGAAAAGCTGGTTTGGAATAGCTTACATTTAGATGTCACCTTGAGTATGTATCTTACTGCATGGCTGAAACAACAACAGCAAAGTTCCTCCTCTTCACACTTCCCAGTTTATTTCCTTTTTTTTACATTTGGTTGGAGTGGCAAGCTAGATGTATTGGGTTTACAAGGGTGGCTTCTGTGAGAAGCTGCCAGAAGCTTCCCTCATGCCTGATAGAACCAAAGCCAGCTGGCTCCAGGATGAACATGCCACTGGCCAAGACAGAGCCCATCAGCAATGGTGGTAGCACCTCTGGGATAACAGATTTAACAAGGTTAAAAACAGCTGTGCAGCAGCAAATGGGAGACAAGAGTGAGAGTATGTAAGAGAAATAGTCCTGCAGACACCAAGGTCAGTGAAGAAAGACAGGAGGAAGTGCTTCAGGCGCTTGAACAGAGATTCTTGCAGCCCATAGTGAAGTAGTAGTGAGGTAGGCTGTTCCTTGGAGTTCCATGGTGAGATGATATCTTCTTGCAGCCTGTGGAAGACCCCGTGCTGCAGCAGGTAGATGTGCCTGAAAAAGGCTGCAATCCTGTGGAGAGCCCATACTGGACCAGGTTTGCTGTCAGGACTTGTGACCCTGTAGGGGACTCACGCTGGAGCAGTCTGTTCCTGAAGGACTGCACCCTATGGAAGAGACTCATTCTGAAGCCATTCATGAAGAACTGCAGCCTGTGGGAAGGATTCATGTTTGAGAAGTTCATGGAGAACTATCTTCTGTGGAGGGACCCTGTGCTGGAGCAGAGGAAGTTAGCAAGGAGGAACAGCAGATACAACTTGTGATGAACTGACCGCACCCCCATTCCCAATCCCCCTGCACCACACAGGTGAAGAACGTACAGAAAATATGGAGTGAACTTGATTCAGGAAGAAGTGAAGGGTGGGCGCAAGATGTTTTGAGATTTGGGGTTATTTTTCCTTATCCTGCTCTGATTTGGTTGGTAATAATTGCCCTGATTTGTGTCTGTTTTGCCCATGATGGTAATTGAAGAGTGATCTTCCTGTCCTTATCTTGACTGACAAGGCTTCTGTTGTATTTTAATCCCCCTATCCAATTGAGGAGAGGGAGTGATAGAGTGGCTTGGTGTGTACTTGGCATCCCACCAAGGTCAACCCACCACAATGAGGATGCCCCTTTTCCTCGTTCAGCTGGATAATGTATCATCCAGATGGTGATTATACATCCTTATCTTCCCACTTGCTGGGAGAGACAGAAGCTTCTGGCTCTTTGCTTGCTGTTTCTGTGTGAAGCCATTGAGCTCTTGGCACAACATTTCCTTTTTGAACTTGACATTTCCTTGTCCTCCAGGGAAATGCTGCTGGGCTGACCCAGCTCAGCCAATGTACCCTGACTGCTGGCTCAGCGCGTCCCATGCAGAGTCTTTTACATGATTATTTGGTGAACTGTTAATTCCCCTTGCACTACTAGGTCTACTTCAGGATTGTTGTATTGATTTATAAAGCCTTCAGTTTGTTAGGCCATGTTATCTCCCTGATGAATATCTTTCCAGTGTAGCATTGATTATCTGACACTTGGTATTTCAAGTTTTCTCAGAAGTAAGTTGTATTCTCTAGAAACTTTTCTTAAAGCAAGCTAGATGGAGCTTTGCTTCAGCCCCTTACATATGCACTGTGAAAGAAATTTCTTCCACAGCAGATGCATATAAGTGTTTCACTGTTTTGTCAAGAGCAAAACCTTACAGACAAAGCTAGAGCTGCATATGAAGGTGACATACTGGCCAAAATTGAGAACTTTATCTTAAATTTTTATGTAAACTTACATAATTCATTAAAGTAGATCTGTTTATTTTGTTCTTATTGTTTTAGCTTGCAAGCTAAGGAATAAAGAAATGCTCAGGAATAAAGAAATGGGCATTTTAGATATACAAAGAGGGGTAGTCAGACTGAAATATCCTTTAGAAACCTTCTCAAACTGGCATGTGTTATGGACCCAGGAATGTGGCATTCGACATTGTGGGCAAATATCCAAGCAACAATGACTATAAAAATAGACACACACAAGCATCCGTGTAAGCAGAAACAAGGAGCGATGAGGATTTGTTGAGGGGTCACCATAATTTTACAATGATACGAAGGTGACGGAAGGACTAAGAAAACAGCACACAAAACCAGTTTTTCTGAGGAGTTTAAGTCCTTGCTGGTCACATCAAAGAATAAATAGATTCATGAGCGATAATCTTTGGTCAACATCAAATTTGGAATTAGACATGGAGGCGAATGAAATTGTAAAATACAGTGGGCCATAATTCAGGATGAAACATTTGAGTTTATAAAACCAGCACCAAAATTCAGTTCTATTATGCATGAAGGGAAAAGCTGAGGTTTATGCTGCTGCAGTTTAGCCTTCCTTGACATTCCATTGTACAAGCTATTATTGGGCTTTGCCTACTGCAGACATCATGATTATTTACAGAAATGGTAATACTGGCTAAGAATTCACTGCTGGGAATTAGGATGCTGCTACAAGATAGCAGTACTGAATTGGAAGTTTATAATTTCGTTGGCTAGGAACCCTTTGAGTGTAATACATCTTTTCCACATATACCTAACAGGAGCCACAGATAAACATAAATAGGCTGATAGAATCTTAGCATAGCTTGGGTGGAAGCGACCTTCAAAAAACATTTAATTCAGCGACTCCTACCATGGGGAGGGACACCTTCCACTAAATCAGGTTCCTCAAAGCCCTGTCCAGCATGACCTTGAACAGTTCCAGTAACGAGCATCACAAAATCTCTAAACAACCTAAGAGACAAGATATAGAATGAAGAGAGACAAGAAGTGGTCCCATGTGGCTATTTCAAGTGCCAGTTGTTGCATTCTAGAAAAAAATTCTTGCATAGGGAAAATTGTTTCAAGCTATTTAGAACAGCTTTTAAGAAGGAAAATTGGATTCTTAGCATTTTTGGTGCTAGGATAGCCTTTGCTTATTCTTTCTCTGCGTGCTTTTATTTTAAACATGTTAGCACCATCTTATTTGAAATTAATTTGATCCTAGAAAAAAGGCAACTAAATTAAATTATTTAAAATATTGTAAAATTGGGGAGAGATGATTAGGCGTTTCATCTTATCATAACAGATACCCATCATTATACCTGCTGCTATATTTTAAGAGTGCAATATTTCCTTTAGAAGTCACCTGCTAAATGTTTTGCTGCAATTTTATTTGTTAACATCTTTATACATATAAGCTAATACAGGCAATTTTACTGAGTTCTCATGAAAACTCTTGCTGAGTATGTGCAATCAACATAATTTTATTTCCTATGCCAGTGTTTTCAGCTTTTACAGTTCAAAGAAAGCTTTCTGTCTCTTAGCAGCAGTGTGTATGTATTTGGAAAAATGGAGCTGAATTTTCAAAGAATACCTTAAGAAGTGCAATTACGAGCTTGACATACACTGCTGAAGTTCTATGAAGGTTCCTAATGCTGGATGTTGTGTTCTGTGTGTTCTGTATATCCTCAGGGAGTTTTGAGACTGATAAAAGGCAGAATAGAGAAAGGGAATGATAAGAGAACTAATGAACAGGTAATTGTTAGCACAGCATTTTGAGATGATTCCAAAGGTGAGCTGTGAAAGGAAAGTTCAGTCAAGAGAAAAAAAATCTAGTGCATATATCTACAGTCTGCAAAACAAGTTGTTTTAAAGTATGATAAAAAATTTAAGTAAAATTGAGTGCTGCATCCTGGTTTTGCTTACTACAATGTAGAGTGACTATGAGGACTCACAGCATCTTGCAAACTGAAAGCTAGGATCTAGGATTTCACAGATTTTTTGTTTGCCCTGAGAGAGATAAATTAATGTACAAGAAAACACTATTCATTTGAGACATACAAATTGTAGCCTTTTTTCTTTAATCTGAATGAACATGATTGCAAATATTTGCCTTCATAAACAGCAGTACAGATGTATGGTGAAAGGGCGTTCTTGAACAACAGCACCAGCGATGTTGGCAGAATCTGAAGAAATAGTGCTTGCTAATGGACTAATTCTGCAGAGGCAGCAAAGAGCACAAAGCACTTTTTGTTTCTGTGAGCTCAACAATATGAAGCAAGAAAGGCTTACTCAGTTTAAATAACATTGCAGTGGGTTAATTAAAAATAGATATGCAATATCCAGCCAATTCTTTCCATCTCATTCTCCTCTAAATTCAAAATAATGTTGAAATAATCAATTCTTTATATAAATGTGTTGATTAAATGGCTTTATACTGCTGCTGGAAGCTAACAGATATGAATAAGGAGTTCAGGAAAAATAATGTGTTAATGATGAACACTTTCATCAATCACTTTAGTGATATTTCTGCTTAGACTTCTGTTTACAAATAAGATATCTTTATGCTGTGAGTTTTAAAGACTATGAAAAGTAAAGGAAGACTTCAGGTACCTCCTTTTTTGGAGCCTCACTTGAATCTTAGTTTTCAAAAATAAGAAGAAATGGGCATTTCAGAAAACTGTGACTATGTTACATTAACTCTATCCCAGCCAAAACCAAGACAGTCCCAAATAAAAATATAAGAAGAAATGACCTTCTCCTTCTCCCCTCCATAATCACTACTAAGTTTTAAAATGTGTGATAAACTCTGATTGGAATATCTGTTCAGTGGATGTGGTATCTGAACGTGCAAGGTTGTAAGTAAGCCTGCTCAGGTTAGTATGCAGGAATGACATTTGGCCTAGTGTGTTCAAACTTTTTGAAGGGAATCAGAGGCAGGACTTTATACCAGGTTAGCATCCTCTCAGGAAAAAAATTTCTGATATGCCATAGAAATTGATAAAACGCTGCTCTGAGATGCTTAAGAATCAGTGTCATTTATTCTTAATGGAAAAGGACATAAAAATATCCAGGAAAAGGACTACTTGGACAAACTATTCTTAATTATGTGTACATTACTTATACCACACATGTATAAAAGGTGGTCTTCACAGTAAGAGAACAGATTAATGGAGAAGCAGCTTTCTCATAGCCTAAAATCTGATAGCATCACTGGTTATCAAGGGTATCTGGCACCTCAGCAGCCCTATCATAACTCTTCTCCAGAACTGTTCTTAACCTCCAAAACAATAGCTGTTTTTCTTACCTGTTTTGCAGGAAAAGAACAGCAAACATGTGTGCTTTTAGTGGAGCAGGCTGAACCTTCCTAGTTTATAGCAATCTGGAGTGTTTGCTTCATCTGAGAAAGGTGTGAGCTGAATATTACCTGCCTTTTTGCAGTGCACTCAATTCACTGCTTGAAAAGCAGGACTTGGCAGTCTGATCCTTCCTACTATGTCATGATTATTTTCCTCAGACCAAAATCAAGCTGCCAGTTCTAGAGAGACTCTTCTCACAGCAGGTAATGTCAATAAAAGAAGTACTGAGAAGTGACACGAATACCAGGCATGCCAGATCATCCACATCATCATCGGTAGGTTGATGCTTTTCAGCTTTCGTCGCATTCTCCTTTGTCTGACCTCTGATGTCAAAGGAGGTGGCTGGTGTCTTTGCCTCACTAATCATCTCTGACATGTGTCTGGCACTGGCAAATTTACTCAAAAGGATGTGCCTGCTGAGTTCTAGATTGGCCTTCACTCATGGGAGGGGGATAAGTCCTCTATATTTTGAACGAAGCCTCCAAAAATGTAATGTGTGCTTCATGTACTGCTCACTGTTTCACATAAGAGTCCTTTCTTCTTCAGACCAATCAACTCAAAGTACCACAGTAAGTCATAATTTCTTCAGGCTGGTCTTGCAATTGATACTTTTGTCAAGAGCTTTTGATTTTTTATCAGGAGAAGCAAAACATGAATTTGTTCAGAAAGCAGCATCATTTTGGAGTATCCTAAACATAAAATTTTAAACTTTCCTTCTAATTAAAATATTTGAATCATAGAATCAACTAGGTTGGAAATGACCTTTAAGAACATCAAGTCCAACCTCTACCTTGGGACTGCCAAGTCCGCCACTAAACCATGTCACCGAGGGCCTCATCTATGTGCTTTCTGAACACTTACAGGGACAGTGACTCCACCACTGCCCTGGGCAGCCTTTTGCAACGCCTGATCACATTTTTGGTGAAGAAATTTTTCCTAATATCCAATCTAAACCTCTCCTAGCACAGCCTGAGGCCATTACTTCTTGTCCTGTCACTTGTTACTTGGGAAGAAGAGATCAGCCACCTCCTCTCCCCATCCTCCTTTCAGGTAGTTCTAGAGTGTGATAAGGTCCCTCCAAGCCTTCTCTTCTTTAGATTAAAGAACCCCAGTTCCCTCAGCTGCTCCTCATAAGACTTTTGCTTTAGGCCTTTCACCAACTTTATTGCCATTTTCTGCTCTTCACTGCCTCTGTACTTGGAGTGCTGAGATGGAATCTGTACCCCTTTGAAATCAAAATATTTCTCATAAATTTTATCAGAGAGAAGAATTTGCTGCTAAGTTTTTTCCTTCAACTACTCCTTTTCTGAATTGCTTAATTTTGAATGACACTTACAAGGAGAGGATCAAGGCAAAGGATTTGCATACATGCTTCTTTCTTCATGTCTGTGCTGAATTAGACAGTCCCCTTTAACTGAAGTTGAGAATTAAGAAAAGTGTGATTTTTATGGATTGTCTAGTGAATTTAGTCAGAAGTGTTTCTGTGTTTGTGCCCTGTAGGAAAAGCTTTTAATAAGCCCTAATAAAGTAGTAATCATGTGCTTGAATCTTCACTCTTGCTTACTAAGACTATAGAGAGCTGTTTCTTAATTCCCTTTCTACTAGCAAATCACAGAAAGGATTTGAATTTGTGAGGAGATTTCTTTATTCTGCATGATATAGTCACTGAATTCCTTGATTAGTGTCTTTTCATTTTTATCAATGATCACTTCTCTGAATTTCAATTCGGTGTTTCCACCGAGAAATTTGTGAGAAAAAAGGTGAAGTGTTTCAGTAATTATGGTAGTCAAGTGAAACAATGTTTTCCAGGTTGTGTGTCAAACACAGAGATATTTGCTTTAAAAGCATGAGCTTGTGAGGAAATTTATGTTCAAAAAACTGTTCAGCAGCTGTTTGGTTACAAAAGAAAGGGACACTTCCATTCCTGTCTGCTGTCTCTGAAGCCAAAATGACAGTTGTTTTTTTTTGGTTTTTTTTCAGGTGTCTACCTGGTTTGGAAGAGTCTAATGTAATTTGGAATCTTTTCATGGTGCAGACTTTTTAAAATGTACTTCTTCCTTTCCAACTAAAATTATGCAGGCTGAATCATTGGCACTGAGCATCTTAGAACAACAAAAACTACTAGTGTCACCTGCAGTACTGATTAAAAAAAAAAAAAGTGCTCTTTTGTGTGATATCAAAGAAGGATTTAGTGGGGATAAGTTTAAGTGGCAATATTGCATTTTGTATTCCAATTAAAAAACAAATGGCATGTAAACCTGTTTGTTAGAATACAAAATATTTTATTAAAAGGTTTTGGATAAAATAACTTAAAATAATCACAGTGATATGAAGACTAAGGGGTGGGCAGGGATTCAACACAGCAAATCATTGTGCTTCATTGTCACTTCTAATGCCTCATAATGAATGATGTCTTCTTGTTCTTTTCTGGTGTGCATGATTCTTGAGATTTTCAGTTAAATGGATCTGTGGTAGCTTGACTGTTGAGTGTGGCTTACTGTCTTTTCCAGAGGATAAACAGAGGAGAAAAAGTGTGTGTGGATGTGATGCAGAGATATTCAAGCTCATGCCTAGGAAACTGGCTGGAATCTTAAGAGAAAAGCCATACTTATTCACTCCTCTGCCTAAGCTGAATCACTCTGCAGAAGGAGTGGTGCTCTTTCTGGTAGAGTGCTGTGCTGTGGAGAAACATGCTCTGTGTTTTCATCAGTCTAAATTTCTAGACAGTCAAGTGGCTGAATAACCGGCTACCACTGAGCTTGTTTAACCCCTACTTTAAACTGAAATGAAAGCATTTTCCCCCAAACTGGACCTTAACTAGAGAAGTCCATCTAAGGCATTTATTGCATCTGGTGTCTCACTAGCTTTGGGAGTCAATAAGCAGCTGGTTAGAAGGTTCTCTGCTGACCTAATTTAGGCATTTTCTATTGTTATTTGGTCCAGAACTCTTAAGATATTAGATATTGAATGAGTCTTTCTCACTTGTCTGGTTGAAACTGTTTTCCTTTATATAAAATGTATATATATATGATATATTCACATATATATATACATATGGTAGTAACAATTATTCCCTAGGGTACTAAAAGCTACAAAAATTACTGCAGAGGTTCATATTTAAGAGATTTATTTGGGAAATAAAGATCATTTATTTATTATACATGTGAACCAAGTTCAGTGGGAATTCCCTTTGCAGAAATGCCTGATAATTTTGTTGCTGTAGTACTCTCCTGGGACAGAAAATAGCTGAGAAGCAGGTAGAATGCACTCAGCGTGATCATCTCTAAGTTGAGTGTTCTGTTGCCTGGTCAATTGAGTGAGTATCTGCATTTCTGTGATTTTAAGGTATGCTATTAATAACTTTTTTTTTGGGGGGAGGGGGAGGAATAGTTATAAATATCTAAATAAAAAGTTTGTTTACTTTATTCATTTTGGTAATTTATGAAGCAGGTTATGATATTAACTTTTTGTTTCTGTGAAGAATAATAAATGCACTTTGTTAAAACCTTCTCATCCATAGTCTAATCCAATATGTTGCTTGTTTAAATACCTGTGATGGTAAAACTCTGCTGCTTTCTCCAGAATATTTGAAAATTAGTAGAAACTAATCTAAATGAAACTAGTCACTGAAAATAAATGATATGCAGTAATCACCTAACTAAACTGGGTAACATGAAGTCTGATAGTCCTAGACTAATTTAAGTTTCAAGTGGACTGGAGCATGGAGGCGTATGTGTAATAGGGGGTAGATAAAATCTTGTTATTAATTGCTGAAATGTCTTTCATGGTTAAACACTGTAAAGAGACCATGTGTACTATTATTTTTCTATCATCTTTCACATCTTTTAAAGACACTGGTACCTCTTAAAAACCAGTTTAACCCCTTCTGCATGAATCTAGATCATGAACAGAGAGAATTTAACCTCACTGGATTAAATATTCTCCATCTTTTCTCTCAATAGGTACTCCTGTCATCAGTATGTTAGGTTTTTTCCTGAGCATAGTGAAAGATCACAGGAGATCTTCTAAGAATATTGGATAGAGAAATTACTAGTATCCATTTAAAGAAATGTTAACCTGAGAAATGAGAGAAGAACCAGCAGAGAAGATGTTATAACCAAAATCCAGGAGCATATCTGGCTGAATGCAGCTGACAGATAAAGATTAATGAATGACAAAGTCTGAGACTGAAATAGCTCATTAGAGACTTTAAGCAATTTTTGAGGGTGGAATGAAAGGATCAAATCCAAGGGAAAAAAAAAAAAAAAAAAAAAGATGCCTGCAAAGAACTGTAAAGATCAGTGTAAAGAATTAGAACTTAACATTTGTTTTAATAGGGATTGAAGCATGTTAGATCTCTGGACCTCCATGATATCAATTTTCAGGATTTCACACGTGTAAAGGAGCAGATTCTATGTACTCATTTGTTGAAAGCAAGCAGATGCTGCATCTCAAATATGATTTATTGTCCTCGACCATCTTGAATGAGTTTACCCCATACCTGCTCACAGGTGCAAATTGTATATGAACTCCGCTCATTTTTGAGCTCAACATACCAGTTTTGCTCATTTCAGTTTCAAATGCCATCTGCCTCCAGATGTGACCTACGACATAACCTATGTTGTAAGACAGAAATATCAAGAAAAGAAAAAAAAAAGAAAGAAAAAGGAAAGGGGAAAAAAAAAGAAAAAAAAAGAGTAAGAAAATAAAAGAAAGAAATATGAGGATGCAACAGACCACAAAAAAGCCTGCTGAGATAATGTGAGGGTACTATAAATTAGGCAAGGTTTAATGAAAAGATAAAAGTATTATATATGAATATAAAATTTTAGGGTCTTAGAAGAAATTGAAGATCTGAAGGTCTTAGATTTTAGTGCATTATAGTGGAATTTCCCTGAACAAAGTTCATACAGAAAATCAACAACAACCTATTTAAAGTAGAATGCAAATAGACATGTAAGATAAGCATGAATTTCATAAACAATAAAACAGTAAAACAGCCTCTTAGAAATGCCTCTAACATCTAATATAGGAAACCTGATATGAAAAAATGTATACGAATGCAAGCAGACATGCTTGAGTACTTAGTACCATGCAGTTAATAAATGCTCATGTATGTCTTAAGGATTTGTTCCACTCAGAACTTTTCTTTCAGACTCACTAACAATTAGCAATGTAACACAAACAATTTTCTTCTTTCTTACCTTCCTCTGTCTCTGATATTTTTCTGTTTTCTGATGTTGCTCTGTTGGAGAATGAATAATGTTTAGGGGATGGACTTGATTCAGTGGTTTAGAACCTGCTGCAATGAATATGTCATTACATACTTTAATTTAAAAATTCTTCCTTTTTCTTTTTACCTTTAGGCATAGCTTTCAATCCTGTAGTTTGGACCAGGTCTCATATCTCTTTCAGTTTCTCTTCTATTATGTCTTTCGATACAGTTTCAATGTAATTTTTAAAGGATGTTCCTTGGTGTAGGGGACCCCATGTATATTTACTCATTTACATTTAATGTAGCAAAAGAGACCACTTATTGTCTAGATTACTGGGACAGTGACATTGTCCATTGCTTTAGGTGGCATATAAAAGTCCACCACTACTGTCTTGGGTTCAGCAGGAGCAGCCATTTTTCTCCTCCTTAGTAGCTGGTGCAGTGCTGTGCTTTTGACTTTCAGCCTGGGAACAGCGCTCATAACACCGATGGTTTTAGTTGCTGCTCAGTAATGTTTACTCTGACCAAGGACTTTTTGAGTCTCGCGCTCTGCCAGGGAGGAGGGGAAGCCGGGAGGAAGCAGAGACAGGACACCTGACCCAAACTAACCAAAGAGGCATTCCATACCACAGCACATCATGCCCACTATACAACCTGGGGACAGTTACCTGGAAGGGCTAGATCCCTGCTCAGGTCGGGCTGCGTATCAGTCAGCAGGTAGTGAGCGGTTGTGTTCTCTTCCCATATTTTCCTTATCATTATTATTATTGGTGGTAGCAGCAGTGGTTTGTGTTATACCTTAGTTACTGGACTGTTCTTATCTCACCCCGTGGGAGTTACATTCTTTCGATTC
The DNA here is from genome assembly GCA_009867235.2 of Psittacus erithacus. Taxonomy (NCBI): domain Eukaryota; kingdom Metazoa; phylum Chordata; class Aves; order Psittaciformes; family Psittacidae; genus Psittacus; species Psittacus erithacus. The sequence continues at coordinate 1,423 of WYDI02031882.1, read as the reverse complement.
TTCTCCTCATCTCTCTGCGAGTAGGGGGAGAGAAGCGGGGGGAGTAAGCGAATGGCTTCTGGGCTGCCAGCTGGGCTTAAACCATGGCAGAGGTAAAAGATCCGTTGTTGGTAGGGCATACCAAAACATTGCATTAGTAGACTTGGAATCTTTTCAGAAGCAAAAATTACCTAGGTAAACTAAAGGCTAAAGGCAAAAATTGTGGCTGAGTGTGAGCTTTTGAGAAAATGAGTGATGCAATACTCGTCATTCAGGAGAGCTGCTATATAGTTTGAGTTCCCTGAACAGTAGGCTAATGGTCGTTCGGCACTTTTTCTGGTTCCAGTCAAAAAATTAATGGTGTACCTAAGCAGTCAAAATATGCATAAAAATTTGGAAGAGTAGGGTATGGATATGTATTTTAAAGGAAACATTTATTTGGAAAACATCTATCCAGAGTAGAACTTATTTGAAAAAATAAGAAATATTTGAGATTTTAAGAACTTTATCCCGCCTTTCTTCCCTCTTTCTCTTTATTACAGAAATGTAAAAGTACAGGGACTTGTAGTATAGTAAGGCCAAAATGTGACAACGGTGTTTTCATTTGGACTACTTCTATCCCCATCAAGTTGCAGAAAAAGCTGTATGAATCTAGTAATCCACTAGATTTAGTGCAATTTATTTATTTATTTATCCGGTATTGTTATTGTGCTTTTGCAAACTCAAATGTCTTGAAAGTCCAGGAGCAGAAACGTTTACATGTGTGTTTGTGCGTTGGTGCTGTTTGGACCATGACAATGCTCTTTTTTGTTACTTGCTTTGAGTCACATTCACAACAGAGCAACGAGATACATCCTGAACTGTGATTGCTCTCCAGCAGAAGGCACAAAGGTGTTTTTTTTTTCCCCAGAAAATATTCCAAAATTAATTTTGATGTCAGGATATTGTATCTAATTAGAAAGTTCTAAACTGATCTCAACTGATTTTATACTGAGAGCAAAAACAGTATTAAGGGATGCACATTTATTTTTTTTTGAGAATAGACTGCTGCCTTCAGGACATAAAATAAATGGTTTCACCATTGGGCTTTGTGGATTATACTGTACTTAGTAGCAGTGGAATTTCTTGGTATTAAATCATGAAAACAAGAAAAAGCTTCTGTTCCTTAAAGGAAATAGAAAACTATTGAATAAATAGCAAAGTGATTCCTCAGCTGAATTCAAAATATTGAGCTCATGTAAAAAATTCTCACATGAAAAAAAAATTTATGCTGCATAAAAAGATTTTGTACAAAACCATTCTGCATTGTACTGAATCATCAATAGAAATGTTTTCTTTGTTTGCAGTAGATGGGGATATTGTGGATATGTCGTGGTTTAAGGCCTGCCACACAGCCCACTCACTGCCCCCCCACCTCCTCCCTCAGCTCCCGGAGGGATGGGGA
>WYDI02031881.1:0-24572 GCA_009867235.2 Psittacus erithacus | reverse complement strand
GAAGTTTAGATTGGATATAAGGAAGAAGTTCTTTACTGTGAGGGTGGTGAGGCACTGGAATGAGTTGCCCAAGGAAGCTGTGAATGCTCCATCCCTGGCGGTGTTCAAGGCCAGGTTGGACAGAGCGTTGGATGGCATGGTTTAGTGGGAGGTGTCCCTGCCCATGGCAGGGAGGATGGAACTAGATGATCTTAAGGTCCTTTCCAACCCTAACTATTCTATGATTCTACGCATGTTAGGCAACACATCAGCCCTTTTCTTAGCCCTCAAGTGTATCAGCTGTTTCCCCCAACTTGGTGGCAGCCATGAACTTGCTGAGGGTGTTCCACCTCATCATTCCAATGAAGACTACACTAGCGGCTACCTGAACTTTAAACCACTGACTCTTTGAGCCTATTGTTTAAGCCAGGTTTCCAGCCACCTTGTCATCCATCCCTCTCTCTAATTTGGCTATAAGGATACTATGGAAGACTTTGATACAAGCTTACTAAAGGCATACAACATTCATTGTTCTCTCTCAATTACTAACAGGGCCAGGTATTTCATTACAGAAAGCTATAAAATTTCTCAGTGATGATTCATCCTTGGCAAATCTGTGGTGGTTGTTCCTAATTACATTCATTTCCTTTAAGTGCCTGGACATGGCCTCCAGAAGGATTTGCTCCACAATCATCCTAGAGAGAGGTTGAGCAGGCTGCACCTCCCTGATCAACTTTATGGCCCTTCTTAAACACAGATGCAACGTTTGCTTTTTCCCAGGCATCAGAAATCTCCCCCAGCCACCACAGCCTCTCCAGGATGATAGATAACACCCTCTCCATGACACCAGCCAGCATCCTATCCTGTCCAATGAACTTGCGGATGTTCAGCCTGCCTAAGTGATCCTTAACCCAGCCTTTCTCTACAATGGCTAGTATTCCCCTCCCCACAATTCTGCCTCAAGTAACAGGTACTTGGGAGACCTGCAAGCTGATCTTCCAACAAATACCAATAAGGATACTTATGATTGTACACATACTTCCGTAGCTCTCAAAAAAGTTATATAAAGGTAGCTATAAAGCCAGTAGGAAAGGAGGAGGTTCAAAACTGTTTATGTTTTGTTTCGTTTTTTTTAATTTGCCATATTTTGCAGTGCACGTTTGGTATGGCTAAATAGCTCAATGTTGTTAACATTACTCAAAAATTTGGTTCTGCATTGTTTTTCCGGGTTCAAAAGAGAAATGTTAACCTGAAAGATGAGGCTATAAGCATCATAAATGGATCTTGGTTTAGTCTGAATTAGGATTAATGTTTGGTTTGGTTGCTAAGATTGCATGCATTTCTGTTTTAAGGAACTCATGGAAAAAAACGTTGCTAAGGGACTGAACTGAGTTCACTGGGCTGGAGATTCTCAAATACATAAATAGAAGGACTACAGGAGCTTGAACCAGCAGCCACAATGAATCCATTCTGTGAAATTTTGCAATGTGTTATAACTTGTTCACCCTTATAACATATATTGTCAAATACAAAAAATATATTGAAAGCTAAAAAATTTTTAATCGCATTTTCAAAAAGGAAAGATAACACTGGGGTTGTGTTCCTCTATCACAGCAGCTGGATATGTAAAAGGTTTGCCTTTGTACAAATGAGCCAGTTACTTAGATCTTATATGCTAGTATGCAGAAATAGCAAATAATACATTTTTTACTGTTTAGATTCATTGGGAAGGAGAATAGATAGAGCTCTCTCTCCTTCACATTGGGTAGAACTATCTCTTGCAGGGGAAGTTAAAATGAGCTAGTGGTGTAGACCAGAGGGAAGCAAGACCATAATGCACCACAGGAAACTGCTTCAAAGGCACAACGTCTTTGAGCTGCACAGATTGCATGTCATTCCTGGATCAAGGCTGCGCTGAAAGGAACAGTCTAGCCCTGAATATTTTATTTTCCATAATTCAGTCTAATGAATTCCTTGCTGTAGAGGCAACAGATTCGAAATAGAGCTGTGAATTTAAAACTACTGATAATATGTATTATAACCCAAGTTTTATCCTGATGGGACTTAAAATGAATGAATTGGGATCCTCTCCAAAAAGGATGTGATAATGGAAAAGCTGACAGATCTTTCACTGCAGCAGCTTAGCACAGTAAACTGTTGTCATACAAATCACTAAGCTGATCATGAGAAACCAGCAAATTTTAACAGGCTTTATCTTTAAAAGTATTAAGATGATCCATGTTTCTGATAACTCAAAATGACAAATAATCAATCTACTGTGCCTTTACAATAAACAATACGATTTCTCCATAATCACATGGATATTTTAAGTCTTCTTACTAGCATCTGCGGCGTTTAAGAACCTTTTTCAAACCCTGAGTTAGGAAAGAAGATGAATCTCAAGATTTTTCAAAATGTACATTCCAAGTAAATGTTGATCTGTCTTCAGCAGGAATGAGCTGAGCTACAGCACATCAACCTGATGAGCAAAATGGTTTAATTGCCCACATTTTCACCCTTGTTAATGATTCTGAGGATAACAAAACACCTCTCACAGAATCAGACTGAAGATAATCTCATGAGCATTATGCAAGAAATCTACTTATCTTTAGTTATGTGGACTACATGCATATGTGATAGAAAGAAGGAACAGCACAATCAGAAAAAATTGAACCTCTGAGAGAGTACATCTTGTCTCCTTGACAAATGATCCATGCTGTTCCCAAAAGAGGAGGGGGAAAAAAAATCATTGCTGAATGAGAGATGCAGCAGTATTTTGACTAGCAAATACTTTCTCTATCTAAAAGAACACCTTTTTTTTCTTTGTTCAGCTCAATAATATTCCTATGGTGAGGTGAATTGCTTTTCAAAAGCATAGTATAAGAATGGTTGGAAAATAGAATTTTCAATAATAATTGATATTTCCCATCACTTAAAAAAAAATCTACCTTACACTTCAGAAGATTAAGTGGTTTGTTTTTCAAATGCAAACATGTACTGAAGTTGGACTAAGCAGTATTTTCTGAATAGCAGCCTCCATGACTCCTGTTGGGGCAACAAAAAAAGAAAATTATTGGTAAAGATAAATCTCAGGATAATAGAAGTTGAAATTTCACCAATGTTCTGTTACTCAATTTCAAGCAATGCCAATTTTTTCTATTAGACTGTAAAAATATCATAAAGTCCTTATGATATAAGGAACTGAAAAATATCCTCTATCTCAACATGGTTATCTTGGGACAGCCAGATCAGATTGCCTTGAAGGGCAAAGAGATTATACAGCACGGGAGGATCTGATTCAACCTGTCAAAATCTCAGAGATTACTTAAAACATGATGCTTGTGTTCACTTTCATTTCATCACCAAGAATTCTTTGGCACATGTTACAAAGGTTTATTAAGCACAATTACTTCATTTTAGTTTCTTTTCAAGTAATTAACAGGATGCTTCCCAAAACTGAGCATAAACATGTTTTGGAAGAGATCAAATCTTTTAATTTATCTGCAGTTTGTATTGTTGATGGTGCTCAGTAGGAACCTGAGATACCAAGCCATAGTATTACTTGGTAGGAAATATCTACTAGAGATCATAGCTTCAGAATAGTCAGTAAGTATACAATTTAATATAGTAGTGTTTATACAATAAATGAGGGGTTGAATGTAAATCATGCTCTTTAGTTGCTTGCAATAGCTAATGTGCTGCAAGGTTTATTTTTTGACACAGTAGGATTATTCTCCAGTTTTGAGAACAAGCAGTACCTACAGTTCACAGCATAATGACTGTTAGATTTTTTTTTTAATAGACTTTCATCCTCCTAACATATGAAACACCTCCAGGAGATCTTTAAAAACTAGGTGACTCATATTCTTAATGGGCAAGAATATTTTAATAATATAATTGTTTCAAGATTTTATTTTTCAGATGAACAACTCTCATGAACACATCAAAGAGAATACAGTAATATTCGGGAGCTTCAGCCTGTATTTGCTTCTAAAGAACTGTATTAAATTGAAAATGTGTCATTCAATTCATACTGCCACCATACAAATCTGTTCAATGACGAACCATTTTTTTTGATATATCCTCCTGCCAAGAAGTTTTATTTATTAAACATAGTTTTTGTTCGTACCCAACACCCTTCTCATCCCCAACCTTGTGGAAAAGGCAAGCACATCTTCTGAATTCCTAGCCTCTGAAAACATTGGAAGGAAGATGGGATGATTAAAGGCAGTGGTAAATTAATGTAAGAACCCTTGGCCAGCTCTGCCATAGGCTTTTTTTGACAAACCAAAATATTGGTTTGTGTCTCGATTTCTCATTTACGAAGTGGAGACCACGATCCTTGATGTCTCTCCCCCATTTTGTATTTTCTTGCAGATTCTAAGCCTCTTTGGGAAAGAAATTGTTATTTGCAACATATGTATAGTGGCTAAAACTACAGGATTTGTATTTGTGATAGAACTATTTGATAATGCTGTTGCAGAATATAATAAAAAAAATTCATAGCACACTGCAGGGGCTGGATTGCTTACCCAAGTCCACAGTAGATTAAGATAACCTCAATTTAAGTATGTCTGCATTTCATAATACAACCGATGACTGCAGGTTGTGTGTGTGCGTGTGTTTGTGTGTGTGTGTGTGTGTGTGTGTGTGTGTTCAAATTAATGTTTGCAAGTAAACACTTAAAAAGATTTAATTTTTTATTATTATTGTTCTCAGATGGAAATCAGTTCTCATCTTTCTACAGTCTACTTGTCTTTATTAAGGATCAACCTAATTCTTGAATGCCTCAAAATTCTCTGATGAATTTCCACAAATACCAACTCCATCTAAACAACTGATGAACTAACTCTTTGGATTCAAAATGTCAGGTATGAAAAACAGATGGTCAATCCACATGCTCCTTCCCTGTCATTGAAATGAAAAATACTTGACAGGAAAGAGTACTTCGTGTGCTGTTTACAGGGAGTTTGATAATGAGAATAAGGGAGAGAAATAGCGTACTATAGTGGAAGAAAGTACAATAACAACAAAGCCAAGAGGAAAGACAAGTATTGCAGAGCTCACCGATCATGAATTGCCAGAAAGAGTTTATTAATCTTTATTTAGGCAGCAACATTTGAAGTTAGGACTTTCGACAATATCTAGTACTAAAACCAATCCTGCACAAAGAAAAATTCAGGCAAGTTCTTGGGCTCACAACTGTTTCATTTTAAGTCCATAGAAGTATAGGAAAGTAATGGTAACTAGACAACATGAAAGCCACTATTACAGGCAGACTCCTATTTGGCAAGATTTTGGTCCTACCTTGATAATCAGAGATGCTGCACTACTCCAATCTGGAGCCTTCTAATTCTAAACCTGGCTGTCATTTCAGCAGCTTCACTATCCTAGTATGTATTTGCCAGTTCATGAAAGCAGAAGCAAATCATTAATTAATTAAATCTCTGAAGCTGCCAATAGGCTAAAGGTTTTCAACAGATCACTAAGCAGGAATCATGCTTATCACAGACACAAGTGGCCAGGCAGCCCTTACATTAACACAGTTTCTTCAACTGATGACTAGAATTGGTCTACATTAGCCTCTCACTAATCTACTCATAGGAATATACCACTTTACAGAGTCTCTTTCAATCTGTACAGATTGGCTCCTTCAGTTGATAATGTTAATGCCCAAAAGAACATGCTCTACTTCCCACTGGCTTTTCATCTACAGGTCTCTCACACAAATAATACAAACCACATGCCTTATAACACTGAATTATAGGAACAAATACAAAACAGCAGAACACAAACTGAAGAATTAAACACCATTAAACTAGATAATTTTTCTGAGAAAACTGAAAACACATTAAAGATTGAAGGCCACTTAGAAACTGCAAAAAGTGGTGTTCCAGACATTCAGGGCAGCATGGCAAGAAAAATAAAAAGACCAGCAGATCAGAAAGGACACAAAAGACCAAAAATATTCATATAAGCGACTGGAGGAAGTTTCAGGGGAGAATCATTTTCCTCCCCGATTTCCAAATTTTGAGCAGAAACTTAAACAGGCAGCAACTGTTTCCATAAAACACAGCATTACATGTTTGTATTTCCTTATGTTGAGGAGAAATAGAAGAGAAATGTTGGAAAGATTAAAAAATCATCTTCATGTGTGAAAGTTTAACCATTAGTTATTAATAATAATGTTACAGTCTAGTGAACATGAGAAACTTCAATGTTGTTTCTGGGATATCTGATACTATGAAACCTACAAAGCAACTAATTCAGAGATGCATCAAAATGGGAAACAGAATTACAGCATATGTAAATCTTCATAAATCTTAGGAAAATAATGTACAAAAGGGAAAACTATTGTTCCTATTGCTTCAACTGACAAACAGCTCACTACCACTGGGCTTCCAAAACACTTGAATTTCCAGTTTACTCTCTCCTGGTCCTGATGGTTGTCCATTTTCATATCTGAATTTCTGTGTTGCCACTTAAAGAAATACAATAACCTAGGTCTGGAATGCCCCACATTTGTTAATATTGTATTACACAGATAGCACAGAATGCAACTAAGCAACAAAAGGAGGATATTCCATAGTATACTACAGCAGCAATATGACACAGTAAACATAATTGAATAGTGAGTCTCACTGAGTCAACATGTGATTCCAATCTTTATTTGTCCTTCTACAAATTAAATGTAGAAGGAGCAAAGTGTAACACAAGGCTCAGATGTGAGAAAGATCTTAAAAGAAGAGGGATAATGTTTATTGCTAGCTCACTCTTTCGAAAGTTCTAGGTTTGTATGAGTAGGGGCTTGGAAAGTCAGCACTCTTCCACAAAATGTGACATTTCCAACTGTGGTGTGGTCAATAGTTACACTTCAGAGGGCTGTACTTTATGTTTACTTGAATCTTACAGCAATTATGATGATGTCATCTGAACAATCTCAGTTTGCAAGATGTGGATTTCTATAAAACAGCAAAAATGGACTTCTTTTTAAGGTCAATGGATCAACTGCTTAGTAGACTTAAGCAACCACAATACTCTGATGTCCCAATAGGAAAAAAAATGTCAGTAACAGAATGAAGCACCATGCCTCAGGGTATTTCATGCATCCAGTCAGCTTTGCCAAAAAATTAAGCTTGTGAAAAGTAATAAATGCACCTTATTTCATGCACCAGTTACAATAACTGTTTTTGTTCGTTACATTTCTGTATTTCTGCTGCACTAAAAATATCTCCATGGGAGATAAAGAGAAGTGCTAGAACAACCAGATGGCACTTGCTTATATTTATAACATTCATGTCTGGTGATAAACTATACATAATATAATAAACAATTAAGAAATGCCGGCATTTTAGTGAGGAATAGAGGTTTAAAACCAATTTTTTGAGCTTATATAGTAATCTCAGCTAATGCTTTAAGACATTAAGCTGGACAATGCTAGATTTTGTCTTTAACTTGCAAAATGTTGGCCTCATGTAAACTACAACCTAAGTCCCTGATTCTAGGTATACTCACATATACACATAACTGTTGGCATAAAAATAGTTCTATTATTACAAAATTATCTTTTTCAGAATCAAGGTTTATTCAAGACTATTTGCCCTCCTACCTTACCCTCGTGCAGCTAAGAATGTTTACAAATAAAATCTCCCTTTGTGTCTTGGTTCTGTTCCTGCAGCGGTTAAAGTACTTCCTTTGCACGCTGTGAGATTTTATTTTTTCACCTTCCTCTAGGAGATAAATTAAAAGACAAAATGAATTCTTTGGCTTCACTTACGAAGGAAAACTACCCAAAACCAATGCCAGACCCGGCTGAAGGGATCTCAGATCCTTAACCACTGCAGAAAACCCTTTTGTCACTACCCTCTGGAAAGGTGAGAAGTAACTCCAACACTTTTTCTCTCAAAACTAGTAATACCCAGAGTTCATTTGACTAATTGGGCAATACCTCTAATGCTGGCATTTACACCTGAGCCTATTACTCTTTCATAGTTAAGGGAACTCATGTCCAGAGAATTAATCTCATCAGAAACTTGTATCAGATAAACTGCACCCTAAAAGGCACTTTTCTCTTTTTGCTCTAAAAAGAGCTCTAGGTGACCAACAATGTGTCTACAGTATCACACCTAAAGGCAAATAAGATAGCCAACATTTGGTTTCCTATGCCAAAATTCCAACTGCTGAGGTATGTTTTATGTCTTTCTCTGCAAGATTGAGGACCCCATTAAAAGATGTGTCCTCCATGAAAATATTTGCTCACTGTTACTGTGTTTAAACGCAAAGACTATTAGGGTTCCTGTAGTTCTGGAAAACAATCTGGTATCCATTGCCATAAACCCATTCTAGTTTTGTCAGCAATCTCTCTGCACTTTTGCACTACATACATCACCCTCCAGAACAACTTGCTGCTAGTGGCCATACCAGTATCATACAGGGAAACTAAAGAACTTCCCAAATCTTACCTGAAATTCCTCAGATTATACAGGTGTTAATTAAATTATCCCTTTTGACTTCTGCAGTGCTCCGGGAGTGTATGCTTAGCTACAAACACATTAGGTAGGATTCCAAGTCTTTTTCAGAGCTACTGTCTTGCAGTGAAGTCCCTGTTGCTGTAAATATCTTGCATTTTCACACCTAGATGTGATTTGCAGTGAAGGGGTTCAGCTATGCCTCACAGAAACACTGAGATACTCACATGCGTACTCCAGACCTCTGTAAGGTTAAACAAATGATGCCTGATCCATTCTTTTCTTCCTTATTATCTACAGTGCCCTCCAGTCCACTCCTCTTCAATCCTTGCCTTGAGTCTACCAACTCAACTTTATCTCCTCCACTCCTGCTTGAACTGCTGCTCTCTTCACATGCAATGAAGTTAACACTTTGTAAGTGTGATAATTTCCCTTTCTCATTGCTCTCCCATTTCTCCTTTTACCTTCCACCTATCTAAAAGATCGTTTTCAAATGCCACCTGCGAGCTTTTCCTCATTTCAAGGTCTGATCAGCTTGAAGCCCACCTAAAGCACTTTACTCAAAACAGCTCCCAGAAAATCCCTAATGACCTGTTTCCAACCCGAGCGCACAGCCAATGCTCCTCTGATCCCCTTTGACACTGCTACCTGCTTGCTACGTCAAAGGGTCTTTCTCTCCGTTTTCACTACCTTGACAACTGCCTATTTACAGCAGCCAGAGCATTTTAATACTTCCTCGATGCTCCTCATGGGACACCTGCGGCCCTCAGAAGAAGAAAGGTTTTGATAGAAGCAGTGAGGAGCCTCGGAAGGGCTCCAAACCAGGGTGACTTTCCTGTCGCCTTTCCCCTGGGCCTCCCTCACGGCGGGTCCGGCGAAGAACGAGGAAGTGGGGCCGGGCCGACGCTAACGCCAGGAAGCCGCTGGCCACAGGAGCCACGGACCCAGCAGCCGCAGCCCTCCCGCCTCGGGGGCTGGGCAGGCGGCGCTGGCAGAAGCAGCTCCGCCCGCTGCGGGGCTGGCAGAAGCAGCTCCGTTCGGCGCTGTGACGCCGGCGGCGCCGGAACACCTGGAGGGGTGGTGGCGGTGCCTCCAGCTTGGCCCTTCCCTCCCCTTCGCAGCAGGCAAGGTGAGTGCGGAAAGGGGGATTGCTGGACTCCGTACCGCATCCTGGCGGAGAGAATGGGTTCCGCCACCACTTGCTGCGGCCAGTGTCGGGCAGCCCTGGGTGGGCGCCGCCTCCCCCGCGGACTGCCCGCCTGTCTCTTGCGGGGACAGAGGCGGTGCGGCTGTCGGGCCTGAGGCGCTGGTGCCCGTTAGGGCTCGGCGGTGGGTGTAGCCGGAGCTGGACACGTCCAGGGCTGAAATTTCCGAGGCACAAGATGGCATCTGCACCTCTTTTTTTTCCTTGCTTACCCCCCTTCCGCCGTGCGGTTATCGCGCCATGATTATTGCATTTATCCGTTTCTGCCTCCCGTACATCCTCTCTGGCGCCATGCCCACTGGAAGCGGGGAGGTTGGGGAGGAAAACGGCCTCTTCTCCTCCGCGGTTTCCGGCTCGGCTCCGGGCTGAGGTGTAGGTTGTCCGGCTGCGGCGGGTGCCGTTCGCCAGGGCGAGGCCCTCATTTGTACCTGAGGGCTTCGGGCCGGCCGGTGAGGGGGGCGGCAGGGTGCCTGTGGTAATGTCATGTCAGTCACCAGCGCAGGCGCCGAGACGTTAGTAGCTGATGGAATGGGTGTTAAAACCACCCAAACTTCCCGTTTAAAGGTTATATTTTTTTGAAAAGGTTGATTTTAGTACTCGGATTTGTTCTGCATTCGTTCACCTGGTGCATGAATGTTGTTTATTTCCTGTAGTCGTTTAGAAGAAATATCAAAAATTACTTGAAACATCAGGTCAGTTTTTAGTAACAGAAAAGGATGAAGGGCACTGTGTTCTCCTAATTAGCAGTATCACTGTGTATACGCTCAGCACCAAATGTAAATAAATCTCTTGTTCCGTGCTGTTTTGCTTAGTACTGATAGCTTCAAGGTTCTGCATGGACCCTCTAAAAATAATAATTCAGGTTTACTTTAGTCCATATGTGCAAATGTGAAACTGAATCGGGCAATTTTGAGGGTACATCCTTTAACCCTCTACCCTGAAGTTACATTGTGTAGATATTTTGGAAGCTTGGCATTAAGTTGTTCTTCTGTTTTGTTGTTTGTAATATTTTGTCCCTACCTGCCAGCCTCACTTTAAACCAAGGTGACCTTTTATTTCCAGGAAGCACCTGTTTGTTGGTTTTATGTTTGGCTTTTTGTTTGTTTGGGGTTTTATTTTTTGTGTTTTTTGTTAGTTTGTGGTTTTTTTGCATTAATTTTGTTTTGTTTGCTTGTTTGTCCGTGTTTCTTTCTGTTATCCTCTTTCTTTCTGTTTTTGGATGGATTTTATTTAATTTGGGTCAGAAAGCAGCTGTGGCTCTTATTCCAGAGCAGACTGCTTGGAAATAAACTGGTCTTATGTTTTGCTCTCGCAAGGCTGTTGTTGCAAGGGAAAAACTGGGTGTGCTCACTTTTCAGAATTGTTGGGCGAGTTAAAATGGTGCGCTGGGTTTTGGAGTCCAGTGCAGGCTGCATTTGGTTGTGGTCTTTCATCTTTTTTTTCTAGTAATCCATTCTTTTCCCACTTTGTCTAACCATGCTTCCTGAGGAGTGAGTGGAAGTGCCACTTGACAGTGCTATCTGCCTGGCACTGGTCTAGGATTTGCAGTTCTTAGTGGTACTTAGCATGAAGTCCAGGAACACCTCATTTAGACATTTTAATTTTTTTTTGTACTGCTGTTTGAATAGGGTAGCCTGTTGGTTTACACTGAGTAACTTAATAATCTAAGATGTATGCTAATACCACTAAAGAAGGAATTTAGCATGAAGCCACATGCTAAATCATCTTTTGAGTAGTAAAGTGCTGTAACTGGTAAAACCAGTCACATTTTTCCCACGCCAAGCTCTACTGGAAGATGATGTGGCACTTAAGTGCTGCCAAACCTTGGTCTGAGTTTATAATGTTTTTTTTTCCTGTCACAACTTCATCGGTGAAACATTGTTATCCCCAGAAAGTTCAAATGCTCTACTCAAAAGAGTTAGATGTTGGTAATTGGAATTTGCCTCCTTAATTGCGAAAGAATTGAGTGCCATTTGTATAATGTCAATTTCTTCCATTGTGTTTGTGGGAAGTGAGATTCAAATATGCAGGTTACTGAAGGTTTGCAGGTTCAAGAAGACCAGTTATGACTGAATGGAAGGGAAAGGTTTCTTTTACCATTTTTTGTTCCCTTTTTCTCTCGCCCCTCCTCCCATCCCCGATTCTATTATTGAGGTGTGGAGGCAAAGTAAAATTCCTCTTGAACCCTACTATAGGGTCTTTTCCCCCTTAGTAGAGTTTCAAGCCCAACCATCTTGCCTGTTCTCTGTTATCTGTGCTCTACAGGGCTGCTAAATTGTTCTGATGAATTCCCAAGTAACCTTTTTCTGGAAGAAATGAATAATAACAGCTCTTTTCACTCTTCAACTAGTGTTGAAAGCTGTTGGTATGAGTTGGCAGAAAAAAATGTGCTAACATCTCAGCTAAACTAGAAGTCGAGAAGTGTCCTCAGTCCCTTAATACTTTTTGAAAAATCTCCTCCAACAGTGTTGCTCCAAAGTAGTTGATTCTTGATTTTTTGCCACTTCTCAACCATAAAATCACTCTAAAGACAAAATTATGCCAAGTGATGCAGAAGCATTAAAAATTCAAAAGCCTGGAGAGTGAAGAATGTTAAGTAAAGAACCAGGCATTCAAGAACAATAGAAACAGGTGACCTTTTAGGAGTTGCTGGTAGTAATAGCATCAGAGTAGTTTTTCCTGTGGCTATAATTAACCGTGGCAAACCCAGGGACATTTTGACCAGTTACGCAATTGCTTATGTCAGCCCTGGGGGCTGTCCTATGCCACTGAAACAGTACTTGATCCATTTTGCATCCTTTAATAGGGATCACTGCTGCTCTAGAGACAGTTGGCTGCTGTGCCAGGATCTGAGAACAGTAATGCAACGGTTGAGTGGCCTATGCAGCTATCAGGAATATACAGACTGCATTGATCGTGGTGTTTACTCAAAGGGCGGTGAAAGAACATCACCCTCTATTGTTGTTGCTGAGTATGCTAAAACTGTTTTGTTAATCTGATCTCTTATCCATGGATATAAAATGATCTCCTGAGGGAATCTAGTGAAAATTCTTTTCCTCTCTTCTTTCTCCCTGCATTGTCCCCCCTCAGGTATAATGGCATTGCCTCCTACCTACTGCATGGGTAAAAAGGGAGGAGGGAGGCAGAAACTTGAGAGTGTTGACTGTGTCAGCAGATAGGGTATCTAAATAAGAGAGCCATTAGTTTCAACTTCTAAAACCATATTTGTTCATGCATGTGAAAAGATTTTCATGATTTTTTTTATCATACATCCACTGCTTTTCTCACAGGTTCTACTAATGGAAGATTTCTAAGATTACGACTCTAGACTGATTACAGGTAGAATGTGTCACAATGCCCATTTTCATACTGTCTTTTATAACCTATGCACAGCAGGTGTTCCATATGGCATTTTCTTTAGTATTTTTCAGCTACTAAGTTTAAAAATACTGTTTTTTAAACTAAGAGAACAAATGTGTGTGTTACAAAACAATTTGATAGTCATTTCAGAGAAATGAAGCAAGTCTGCATATAGAATGAGATTAAATGCTGGATTGCATATATCCCCAGCTTTGCCCATTTGTAGAGTGAGGCTGGACCTGCCACTCAACAACTTATTATTCAATAAAACTCACACAGTACTCTATGATACTTACCTGGTTCTTTCCAAAGGACATTCACTTAGTGTTCTTCACAAACATAAGAGGAACACTAGGAGTCAAGTAAAAGATGTTATGTGAGGGCAAAAACTGATACTATGTGCTGTTTATATATTATTTCACAATAATCAGCTGAAAAATCAGTATAACCTGAAAAAGGAATTTAAAAATAATTTTATGTATAATTAAATATCCGTGTCTTTATGTAAATGATGAAGTGCATGCAAATTAACTTACCTAGAAAAGGTTATTGTTTTGCTCATCAATCTTCAACTATGAGCCTGCCAACATTTGTTTGAAAAATTTTTTTGTGAGAATGCATCTACTGTGTAGTGACTGCATGTGCCATTCTTATGAGAGGTTTTGTGATAAACCACTGGGTTTAGGAATTTGCTATTCAACTTTTTTAAAAACAAACCAACCAACCCAGCTTCAAGTGTCATTCCAATACATGTTATGCTCTAGAAAGGAGATCACTTATGCCTGTAAGTTTGACTTGATAGTCTTTGGAATAATATGATGTACATAGAGCACTGAATAGGCACAAAATTGGTTTTTAGAGAGGAATGTTAGTGGCTGACTTGGTCTTTGCATTTTGTGGAAGCAGAAGTGGATTTTTTTAAAAAATGGTGACATTGTGCCAAATTTTCTTTTTTTTTTTTTTTTTTTTTTTTGTGTTGGTTAAAACTTACCTCTAACCACTTGAGTACTGAAAATTAGTGCAGTTCAAATTAAGTTCTAGGTATAAGTGAGCAATAACTTCCCAATATACAAATTTTCTCTGTTTATCTGCTACTGTCTTCTATTAACTTGTACGTATCAGAGTTGGAAATAGAAAAATGAAAGACTAAATGACAGCATAAGAAACAGGGCCCTGGATATCATTCTCTGTTTAAACTACACCAGGAAATTAAGCAGAATAATTTCCTATGTTAATTGTGTATTCTGAAACATTAGAAGAATGATAATTGTTTTTGGAATCAAGTAACTCTTAACAGTACTCTCTGCGGTAGCTCTTTGTCATCTGCCCTGCACAGAGAGTAGGAAGGATCAGTGTAAAATTCAGTGAAAGACAGTTCATTGTATACTAAATATCCGTAGCAGTAGTACTGATTTTGTTGGATACGCTGTTTACAGACAGGTGTCCACGTGGCACTGTAACATGACAAAAGAAGATCCAAAACATCCAGATTTTTTCATATCTTGTTCATGGTTTCTAATGGTGCAAGTCTTTAATCACACGGCCATAGTCATTTAAGATATCTGCTTGTATTACTGTGGTTTGTTAACACAATTTACTAGCTTGAAAAGGAAGGGAAAAGGAGTGTTAGATTGGCTCAAATTACCTCCTTGGAAAACAAAGTCCAATTTCTCTGACACTTCTATTGTTTTTGAGTACATGGTTGAGGTTTTTCTGCATGCTGAATTTAGGTTTTAATTATTTTATTTTGTTTTATCCTTTGAAGGATCAAGACAAATGAATAAATGGAATGGAATAAGTTATTTTTTTTCTGGGATGTCTCTTAAACCTTGATAGAGAGGAGAAGGAAATGGAAGAAATTGCATTTAGAAATATTAATTCCAGAAGTGCTTGCAGTGAAAGAAAAAACTGGTTCGAGTGGGTTTACAAATGTGTCCCAAGCACAATGTGTTACTGAGTGTGCTGCTGAATCTTTTTTCCCCAGTAATTCAACAGACCACCTTGAAATCCCAGTTCTAAGAGGAGTAGGGAAGTGCTCTTACTGCAACATTTAGCCACCTAGTTCAGGTGCTTCATGCAGAAACTGTAATTTCTGTGTGCTCCGAGGGCAGTGTTGAGGCTGTGGTTCAGGGGCTTAGACTTGCTCTTTTGCTCTATTCACTGTCTGTACAGGGGCTTATTATTGAGAGACTTATATAGAAATTTAGGCATCACAGTAGATAATTGGGGTCAAACAGCATGAATTTGTTTCCTCCTTAGCACCTCCCAGGTGTATGAATATAGCAGGAGTCCCTCTCTATATAACAGATGCTGGTTTGCTCTATGCTGCTTTTAAGAACATGTGAAGCTATTTCTAGATGTCAGCTCCTGAAATAGGTTGAAAGGGTAATTCTGTTGATACAACTCCTTTTATAAGATTGTGGTATTTCTTCTCCTGAGTAGTTGTGGGTAATCTGAAAGATATATGCTTCTGAGGATAAGCAGCAAAGCTGTGAATTTGAGACAAAGGAACAGACCAAAAGTGGAAAGAAGTTCTGTGTGGCACTTGCGGACTAATTCAGCAAACTTTTGGAATTAATAAACAAGTGCATCAGTGAGGAGGCTAATTAAATGAAAATCCTGGATTTAAAGCTCAGCGTTGGGATTAGAGCAGCAAGGATGAACCTCAAGAGCTTTAGAGGAAAAATTAAATCTTGTCATTTTTCATACTGATATAACTTAAACTCTAGATTAATTTTAGCTGAATTACAGTAGTTGCTGTTCATATGGTTAATAGTAGGAATACTTGTAAATCTATATATAATCTTGGTGTTGAATGCCTATATAGGCCCAGACTTCACTCTTCCTGCTTTTGCAATATGGATAATTCAGATCAATAGGCTGCTCTATTTGCTTTTGTTTGGGAAAGGCAAAGTAAAACGCAATTTGAAGACCCTAGTCTGTGTGTTTGTATACAGACCAGAGAAAATATAACTGTGCCCTGCCTAATCTTCATCTTGCAGTGAGACTGCTTCTTGTTCTGGAGGGCCATTTACTAGATTCAGTTTGATCACAGCTTCCGGGAAGCAGAGTGGGGGAGACAGTTTGTCAGTCAAGAGCTGTTGGAGCCACAGGTGGCGTTGATTCCCTCACCTAAGCACATTTTCTTCCCTTCAGAGTATTTTACATAAATTAAACTATCACTCTTAACTTCTACAGATAGAACTGCTTAAAATTCTTATTTTTTATATTTGATACCCCTGTACTATTACTGCATTCATTGTTTCTTGGAAGATCAGTCATTTTAATAAAACTGTTATATTAAGAAAAACAGCTGCAATACATGATTCTGCCATATTTGAAGTTGTAAGTTGCAGGGGTTTAGGGTGCAGAGAGTCTGGGATTTGAAGAACCAGAGAACATATTAGCTGCTTTGAAAGGACAGTAAACTGGGACCACAGTGCTACCAGTGAAAGTGTAGGCTCTGTCTTTCACATTACTTTCACACAGAAGTTGCTGAATTGGGCTCTGCCTCTCATTCTGTTCCCTTGTTTCTGGATACATCTCAAAAGAACATGTTGTTCAATACTGCCTTCCTACATAACTATCCTAGGTCATCTTGGGATGTTAAACTTGATCTGTAGGTCAGCATTTATAACATTTTTGCAAATATTTCAGTTCATCTCCTGGTTCTGAGAAGTTGTGATTAGATCAACACTTTTCAGATACAGTCTTCACAGTTGAAAAGATTCCTGTTTGCTGTCTCTGCTTTCTTCTTTTCTCTGTAAGATCTGTTAGCTAAGTTAAGAGCACAGAAGAGCAGTGTAACCACTGCTTGGTCAAGGAGAGAGATTTGAATTAGGGTCTGAACTTCACCTCACTAGATGATACTTCTTACATTTACACTTATTGGAAAAGAAAAAGTATCTGAGTGACACTGAGAATATGCAGTTCTGTATATTCAGTTTAGCTGCTGGAGAGAAGGCTTTCGTGACATCTTATAAATAATCTTCAGATACCACTTGTATAAAGTTGTTCAGATTTTGGGAGACTTGACAACTTATGTTGCAAAAGTATAATATAATGAAGCTAGAAAAGAGAAGCGAGAAGCAAGCGTGTACAAATGTACAGAACATGAGCTAGAAGGTAAGCCTAGGGTATGCTGGGGTTTAAATCACTCAAAACACGATGAAAGCATTTTTCTGTCAGCATAGCAGTATGTAGGTGGTGTACTCAAATGGTCTTGGAGACTAAATCAGAGTATTTTCCATAGAAATAGAAATGCTATTTGCTAATGAGAGCATCCTCCATCAAGTTTCATTCCAGCATCATGGCTAATAAAATATCTTATTAGGGACATAAGGCAATGCACTATGCCAGAAATATGTTCTGTGTTCATTCCAGCTATTTTGTCTTCTGGTGGAAATAATTTGTGAGTGAATAGCCTACAACCCAGATAAGCTCTGCCACAGATCCAGAAGTGCCATAGCTGTCTGTTTGCAGGGCCATCGTGGTTCCAGCGCATTGTGTTAGCTGTGGCAGAGCACTGCCTGGGTGCAGCTGTACATCTTCTGAAAGCCAGGCTGAGTCTAGAAACAGTTGGGCTGTACTTCACAGTGTCCAGCCTGCTGGGTTGTGCTGGTCCCCTCTGGAGTCAGTCTGCAAACAGGGGGGTTTGTGGGACATGATGGCTTCCTAACAGCTCGTCAGAGGGCCTGCTGGGGATTTTCAAGGTTTCGGCAGGGGTTATGAACCCAGCTGGTTCTGTGTGGGAATGGATGTTCCATCACTGTGGTCCCTTGAGTTCTGGGCAGACTTGTTATGAATAGGGCCAGCTCAGGTTTAATGCTGAAACTGAGGCAGCATCTGTCTGCCTCAAAAAACACTAGGAAATACTTGCAAAATCACTGGAGCCTTGCGTGGACTTCTTCAGGATGCCTCAAATCCAGCACTGTGCAGCAGTAAATGTGGATTTGTGAACAGTCAGCTATAACAGCCTGCTAGGGAAAGCAGTGCTATAGAGTACCTGTGTTTGCTTTCCTCCCCTATCTAGAGTATCCCTACCTTTTGTCTACCAAAATAAAGGTAGTCTGTCATGGAGATCACAAATGTTGTGTAACTCTTCATCATCAAAGATAATGGGAACTTTGTGATGCAAATGCTTTCTGATGGGGTGGTGAATGCTATTTTTATTTTATTTATAATTGCTGTCAATGTATTATTATTTATCAAAACTTTTTTGTTTGTTTGTTTGTTTGTTTTAATACACTGGGAAGGTAAAACAAAAAAGTCTCTTACATCACCTCCTTCGGGCAAATTAAGCTTGTTTTATATATAAGCCTGTATGAGAGTATAGGTTACTTTTGACTGCAGTTTTGAGGGAAGGTATTGGTGGACTCTAGTTAGTGTCATATGCTTCCATTGTAGTCAGCTTTGGCAAAGAGCAACCCTCTTGTTACTTCTGTTTGGGGTGTTTATGTCTTGTTCTTTGAAAGCATAACAGAGTTCAAAACCTAAAGTAGTCAAAGGTTATGTGCTCATTCTTTGTTCTCTGCAGCCTCATGGCCAGCATTTCACAAACGTAGGGGTTCTTTGTTATAAAGTGTTCCTTTTAATTCCTAGATACTTCCATGGGCTGTTTCCAGTCCCCTTTTATTAGCATCTCTCGCTTTTTGTGGCTAGACTTACACTTTGGGATTTCTTTAAAAAAAAATCTCACTGCTTTCAGCTATCCCAGATACTTTTAATAATAATGTCGTTTGGTACATTGAACCAATATCTTAACCCTCTTTGCTTCCTGGACTTGGAATAGACAGTAACAACATGTGAAGTTAGAGAATTATGGCCCTGTTAAATGAGTGCAGGGACAATTTACATTGTACATGTAGCAAAATCTGAAGAATAAAAACTGTTTATGTTAAGTTTCAGCTATGAATGAAGATAAACAATATGAGCAACAGGTGAAAATATTGTAGGTAATTCTTAAGAAGAAAACATCTACAAATTTTTTTTTTCTTGTGTATGTGTAGCTTCACACACACACACACACAGACACATGTACACACAGTTGGTGCAGTGTTATTCTGCTGCCCATTTACACTATTCATGTAGAAAGTCTTCTGTATTAAACCAATGGTAGCAGCAAATTTGCTGCTGTCCAGTCTCATCTTGATTTACATTATACAAATTTTCACAGAATCACTGCTGTTGACCTTTGTGTCCCTTGCTAGTTTCAGCCCCAGCATGGCTTTGGCTTTCCTAACTCCATCCCTGCATACTTCTGCATTCTCCTGTGTAACTTGTCTCTACCTCCATTTTCTACATGCATAAGTTTTGCATTCAAGTTCATTAAAATTAATCTATTCTGGCCTTCTGCCACAGGTGCTCAGCCTTCTGCCCATACAAATGGGCTGTGCATGTGCTTCAAGGAAGTTGACCTCAAAGATCACACAGTTCTGAGCTCCTCCTGAAAATCCAGTTAAGGATATGACCTATCTAGTAAGCGTGGATGTTTCTTAAAAACAAAATCGTAACATGACGAGCTAAAGTTGATACATTTGCAGCAGAACTTGTATACAACCATGAGAATTCCTGTAATAGCATATCAGCTATATGCAGCTCCCTTATGTTTCTCTAATTTCATTCCTGATTTTAATGTCTATGTTAATATATACTGTTTCCATTTCAGTAGAACTTAAGTGTGATGTTGAAACATGCATTATGAATTGGTTTGCAGTGCTGCAAATGCACAAGTGTATCTAACTTGAAATAAAGTCTGTGTGAATGGAAATTGTTAGGGTTACCATTGAGATCAGTGAGACCTAAACCAAATGCGCATTTATGGTCTAAATTAACAGCTAAAAGAATAGTATAATAGTAGTGCATATCTAGGTTTTCCAGAGTGTTAATCACAGAAAAAGGTGAAACTCAGCTGGAATGGATGGGATCCAGGGACATCAATGGAAATCATAGGTGAACTCTGCAAACCTTATCAAAAGTCATCTGATTTGGTTCTGAGCAATCACAGTTCTGTTTTCTCAATGCCAGTGCTTACTAAGCTGTCTTTGTACAAACTGAATTCTCATTTAAGACCAAAATTTACCTCTGTATTGGAAATAAAATGGACCCAGGAACTGAGCTGCTGCTTGTTCCCACTGTTTAATTCCTGCAGTCTTCCTGGCATAGTTTTTATCTGTATCACCTAGAACTTTATAGGACCCTTCTCTCTCCTGCCGTGTTTTGGGGGATACCACATACCAGGAGCCATTTCCTGCAGGCAGTGTAGGTAAGGCTCCACTTCTGTTTCCTTCCACCTTTATCATCTATACAGCACTATGCCAGCAGGTCATGTAGCTTCAAACACCCTAAATACCATAATGCCTCACAGCAGGAAGAAATGCATGCCCTTATTTTCATACCATGAAAACACTGGCCTAATAGCTGTCATGCAGTCCTCATTTTGAAGTAAAAAAAAAAAGTCTCTGCAAATATTAAAGGCATAGGGGTGTTATATAGAACTTGGTGGAATATAACTAAGAAGATCCCAGAATCAAAATATGAGGTCAAACTTTTTTTTAGAGACACTGGTTTCTGGGAGAGACAGGTGGACATGTACAATGTGTGAGGTCAGTGCCTTAGATCTGTTCCCCATGATGGTCATTTACACTTTGTTTCACATAGTATGTGTGTTGTTCCATCTAGATAGACTGTTCCTTGCTTCCTGTCAAACCAAGTATGCTGCTGACTGAGTCATGGCTGTGTATACAAGCTAAATCCTGCGTTCTTATCTCACTTGCACTCACCCACAGTTGACTTAAGGAGGACCAGTATTAAACCAGTGAAGTCAAGCAGAATGGTGTTAGAAAAACAGTTAATGTTGCCTGAGCCATGACTGATGCTGTCCATTCTGTGTATTGCCTGACTCAGTGGTGCTATAATGCAAACAGCAAACTGAAACAGTTCTTTCTTACTCTTTTGTTGTGTACCTCTTGGCCTTTATGTTTAATTTCTGCTCTGAAGATGGTTGCCAATTTTCTCGTGGTTTCTCTGGCAGTTCTTGCAAGCACTTCACAAATTCCAGTTCAGGAAAATTTTCTGCTCCAATGTTATCTTGCAGAATCGTGGAACTTTGCCAGGAAGTTTCGCAGGTGCTGACAGCAGAGAGGTTAGAATCAGAAATCTGCGATTTGGCTCCAAGTGGAAGTGCATGTGCTTCTTAGTTGCAGGAAGCACTTCGGTGGTTCACGTTCCTGTGTTTCGGTTCCTGCAATCTGTTCCAGTCCCTTTGCCACTCCATTGCTAACCGCACTATCTGCAAGCAGCACCGTGTTAGATGCTTCCAGTGCCACGTTTCCCTGTTGCAGCCCCTTTTCCCTCTCATCCAGATGAATGCCCAAGTTCCATTTCAGCACCGTTACCTTCATAGCTACTTTTTCCATTCCTACTTTCTCAGTCAGCTTCACATCTTAGTTCAGCCGATTTGGTATGTTCATATTGTGCCTTGTCTTTCTAAAGGCCATTTCTCAGCAGCATCATCTGACCAGCTTCTTTTTGGTGTCATCTATGATCATGCTGCAGTGCTTCCATTTCTGTGCTGGCTGTATGCTGGAGAATAGAGTTCTCTCTGAAAGCAGCAGAGGAAAAGCCAGTTGCTCATTGTTTATAAGGAATGTCTGGCTGCACTTACAAATTTGGCCTGGAAGGAGTGTGTTCAGTTACCGTTGGGAAGCAATGCGTGTGCTATCTGGTCAGCTCCAAGTATAGTGGGAGACTTGAGTATCCGAGCTTGGAGATACTAACTTCTAAAATCTAAAGTCCAAATGCGTACAAGTGTCTTCAGGAATTGTGGTGTCCCTTTCTGAAAAAACAGCTGGTGGTTAAATTTTGCATCCTTGCTTGAAGATGTGGTATAGCTAATGTTTTCAAAACGTACATCAGTGAGACATGGGTGAAAAAAGTAGCTGAACTTTTTTTGTGGCTAAAACATTGGGAAAAAAACTTGACTGAGGAAGATGCCTTGCCTCATCAAAAAAATCACTGAATTTATGCCAGCTAAATTGGAAATTTGCTAACATAATAATTGACAACACCCATGACACCACTTAAATGTGTTTGTCATGGATTTAAGTGAGAATTCTGTGTTACATGAGGAAGGCATTTGGTCCACAGATTAAAAAGTTTTCTGTCATAACATGGTAAACACAATGCTACAACATTGTAATTTTCTGCATAAAAAGGTAAGTGCCTTCTAGTGCCTAACTTGAACATTACGTTTTAAAGATGTTTGTATTAACTGATAATTTCTTATTTTATTTAAGTGTCTGAAGAAAACAAGAAACATGGAAGGTCATAAATAGTAAGTATCTTGGTCATTTCTTTTCTTACCCTAAAGAGCTAATGGTGTTTGGCATGTTGATTTGTCGCAGCCTCAGTTTATCACACATAATGTTCTGGCACCTAGTATTTATGTGAAGTCATTGGTAGACGTTTTGTTTAAAAAGAATAAAAAAAAAAGATGAAAGACTGCCAAAGAATGGAAAAACAAGGGAATTGAGTAGATAGAAAAATAACATGTTACTGATTTCCTGTTTAATAGAAAGAAGTGTATAAACTGTCATATTTCAAGAGGTTTATCCATGATTGTCAACTTCACAATAAAATACATCCTTCTTTTAGTTTCATGTTCTGATTGTTCAACAAAACCTAAATATGTCCATGATTGCTTGACACAAAATCCATTTTAAAAAGTATTGACAAATATCTACCAGTAAAAATTGCTACCAGATACTTCAGTAATGGGATTATAAATCTTTTGCTGTCTTAATTGTAAACAGGAGCCATTAAATTCTCCAAATGAAATTAGAAGCTTAATTTGTGTATATTGGCAAAAGATTATTGTGAGTTGGAACTAGATGATATTTAAGATCTGTTCCAACCCAAACCATGCTACAATTATATTCCTCTTATTCCTTCAGTTGGTTTATCACTATCTAATTCAGGAATCTATTAATGCCAGCACTGTTAATTTTGGGGGGGACATCATATTTTACTCCTTGCACTATGCCCCCAGAATCTCTAGTGACTTCAAGTGAGGTAGATATTCAGGCTGTTTGGCATCAGATGAATTACAGTGTTTTCTTCAGTTGATCACTGAACTATCGGTTATCTAGACAGCTGTAGCAGAAGTTAAAGCGCACAGCTAGCCAGGCAACTGGGGTCCTTACGCCAGCTTGTGAGCAGTTTGATTTTTATTTTTTATTATTAAAGTAATGCTATTTTTATTAAACTCTCTATTCTCACATAATCTAGGGGGATCTTCTTGTAGAGGCTGTAGATTTTATATTTTAAATTTACAGCATATGTTGGGTCAATATAGGCTTCACCTGACTTGATAGGCTGTCTGTTGTCAGAACAGTTAAGGGTTTGTTTGTGTAGAATTTCACATGACATATGGTATGGTTTGCATGTGTTGTTTATTTTGTTCTGTAGCACCAAAATGTCCTTTAATTTTAATGAAATTAATAAATTAAACTTTGAAACTATGGGTAGAATTAAATAGGTAAATATCTTTGCTTTCAAAGTTTGGGGAAGAAGCAAAGAATTGCTGTATATAAGTGCATTTTGAATTTTGTCCTTGCTCGCTTCCAGTTTAATTTCTTACATCTTTTGTGATTAAGCCACTGTGTCCTAAAACTGATTAAAAAATAACTAAAGGAAGTAACAAATCCCTGTGAGACAAATTTCCTTTTCAGTTTAAACTGTGTCACTAGTAACTGTATAGAGCAGATTTGCTACCCTTTTGGGGAACATGTGTACCAATGGTTTGTTTCAGAATGGCCATAGTATTCACAGCAAGCAACACACTCACACACACACATACCTGTGTGTCTCAGTACATATGTAGAACCAGTGTGCATGCTGGGTCTGAAGACCTCTTAAGGTAGCATCCCTGAGCTGTCTGTGTGTTGTGAACAGAGTTAGTGGGCAGTATCTCGGTAGTGAACCACAGTTTGTCACTCCACAGGTGGAGGCTATCTTTTCTCAAAATAAACTCAACCGCTTTTATTTTCCTGGAATGTTTAATATAGCAAGTTTTAGCAAACATTTACTTCTGAAGATCTGAAAAATTACTGCAGCTTTTTATATATGCATGTACTTTTGCGGAGATTAATAATGGAGTAACACTTCCTGAAAGAGATTTAATGGTAAAGCTATATTTTCTATTAAGTCATCTTAGAATCATGAAATCATAGAATAGTTAGGGTTGGAAAGGACCTTAAGATCATCTAGTTCCATCCCTCCTGCCATGGGCAGGGACGCCTCCCACTAAACCATGTCACCCAAAGCTCTGTCCAGCCTGGCCTTGAACACCGCCAGGGATGGAGCATTCAGAACTTCCCTGGGTAACCCATTCCAGTGCCTCACCACCCTTACAGTAAAGACCTTCTTCCTTATATCCAATCTGAACTTCCTTAATGAATAGTCCCTCCTAAGCATCCTTATAAACCCCCTTCAGATACTGGAAGGCTGCTATGAGGTCTCCACACAGCCTTCTCTTCTCCAGGCTGAACAGCCCCAGCTTT
>WYDI02031876.1:0-44912 GCA_009867235.2 Psittacus erithacus | reverse complement strand
GGGGGGCGGGGGGGGACCGAAAACGCGCCAGAAACCCCCCCAACCCCCCCCCGGGCCGGGGGGGGGGACAAGGGGGGGGGGGGGGGGGGTTAGCTGGGTTTGCTTCGAGGCTCCAGCAGGCTGAAGCGACCCCGAGGCAGCTGGAGGAACCGACCCCTCCCAGGCGCTCGGACAACGGCGCCTCCACCGCAGGGACAGACCCGGGTGCCACCCACCCGCGGATAACTGCCCCACCCCCCGCCCCTTTACCTGGCGCCCGTGGGGCCCCGTACCGCGCCATGCTGTGCCGTGCCGCAGGACGACCCGTGCTGCCAGGACCGCGGGCACCTCCCGCGCCGCTCAGCCACCACCGTGATCGGCGCGCCCGGGGCGGGCGGGGCCGCGCGTCACGTGGCGGGGGTGGTGGCCGTGGCGGCCGTGGCTGTTGTGCGAGCCGCTGTGTGAGAAAGGGGGAAGATGGCGGTGATGCAGGGGCTGCTGGCGGCCGGGCTGTTCCGCAGGCGGGTGGCCATCGTCACTGGCGGTGGCACCGGCATTGGCAAGGCCATTGCCGCCGACTTGCTGTCGTTAGGTGGGCACGGGGAGGGTTTGCTGGGAGCCCCGGTGGGGTAGCGGGGCAAGGTGGGTGTCGGGGTAGCGGGGCCGGGAGTGAGGTGAAGGCGGGGGATGGAGTTAGAAGGAGAAGGCTCGGAGGATTGTGTTGTGTTTTGGAGGTAGGCAGCGCTCGGGGGCGGCTGAGGAGTTTATGGGGGGGACGTTATGACAGGAGTCAGTGAGGATGGGATGAGGTTGATGTGGGACTGTATCTTTTGACCTGCTTGCGCTTAAAAAGATGCATTATTTTAAACTAGGGTGGTCAAAGTGAAGTTATATTAAACTCCGACCCTTTCATATTTTCTCTTAACCTAGTTTTCATCTTGCTCAACTGGAGGATTTGCTTGGTTGTTAAACTGAATCTTATGGAGTAGTACAGTTTTGGACTCTTGTCCGCCTGGTCAGCTTAAGAAAAATGGTGCTTTTCACTCAGTGCTTGTGACAGAAATGTCCTGAAGTTACTCTTAACTTAGCCGCTTTGTGGGTTTTCTTACCATATTGATTATAAAGAAATGGTAGAATCTGGAGTGGAAGGCAATCTTCTGAGCCATCCACCTTGCAACACCTTTTGTGCAGGTTTCAGCATAATTACTAGGGATCATTGGCATGAGACTTGTTTCAGATAACATGTGTTACCACTGTTGATTTGCTGTCTTCAAATTACCAGCACTATTATGCCATACTCCCTGTGGTTTGTGCTCTTGAAATCAGCACTGTGGTATTTCAGTGGGTAGTAAAGAACTTTCTTGGTTAAGACTGTGTGCTGGGAGGCATCTTTGCCTCTCCTGGCCTTTATCACTAAGCTTTCCACATACTCAGCAGAGATGAAGTGAGGACTAGTTCTTCTAGCTTTGTATTAGTGGTGAGCTAAGCAGGTTTTTTAAGCTGTCCTTGCATGCTGCCTTAAAGAGGTGCTTTTTAGGCATCATTGGGTTGTCGCTCGATGAAGTTATGCAGTTACCTTAAAATTGTCCTTAATTTGATCTGCATTATTTTTCTCAAAGTAACAAAAGCATATATCCATAACATCCTAAATAGAAAACAGGGCTGCAAATCAGATGTGAGAAAATGAAGAAAGAACTGTGGCTGAAGTTCATCTGTGTCACCTTCTTTACCTGTAGTCTTGCTGGCCACTCCTGACAAGAAAATGACCAGGAATTATTTCCATGTATACTTTGCGTTGTCGCCTGTATCATTTTGGACGAATGCTGGATGGCAGAAAATGTCTGTACAAGCAGTGACAGATAATGCCAGTCGTGATGTAGTAGTTTGTTTTTATAGCCAGTCTTGTATGAAGCCTTTTATCTGGAAAACTGTGCGCTTTCTCCTGACTCTATCAGGAAATGGTCTAGTCACTCTTTGTGAATTAAAATAAGTGAAGCTTGTATAATAGATACCAAGTGTACTTCACTGATTTAGAATCTCCTCTTCCACCAGTTAGAGTATTTAGTAAAACTATAGTCTTTTACTGGACCTTACTCAGTATCAGTGTGTGTATTAATAAGCATTTAAGTTGGTAAATATAACTGTGCTACTGTGATTTAATATTTTGTATTAATTATTAATTGTGTGTGCCATTTTATGAGCTCTGCGTTAGTCAGGTGGTTGTGCAAGTGACTGGAGTTCTTAATTTAAAAAATCAGGAGCTGTCAGAGACTAGTGTCTTTACGTGTCTTGTTTTAAGATTGCCACTGATTGAAGTTGAAGCTCCCATTCCTACGGATATGTAGTTACAGCACTTCCTTCTGGAAGAATTAAACTCCTTTAGTCATTTATTTACTTTTATGTATAGTTTTACAAAACAGCCTGAGCCAAATGAACAGCTTGCTCCTCTTTACACCTATGAGTTATTTTGTGCTGATTTTTGTGTTTGATCTTGAGAGGCCAAATTCCACTCAGCAAAATAGCAGCAACAACAACAACCGAAAAAAAAACCCCAACCGAAGCAAAACCAACCAACCAAAAAAAAAAAAAGCCAGCCAAAAATGCTGCACCAACCCACCTGGCAATATGTTAACTTCTTGGGGTTTTTGGCTGGTTGAGGGTGTTAAATTGGTCTGTGTAGAAGCAGATGAGCAGCAGAGCTGCTGTATGACTTCTGCTGGGGTTCTGAGACAATGGAAGGAGGAAACTGGGAGAAAGAGGTCCTTGCCTGCTTGGTGGTAGAAGCTAGTAATTTGCTTATCCATAATATGAAATTGTATGCCTACTGGATTTGCATTAGGAATTAATTTGGTGTGCTCTGCTTTTGTCTGTGTAGTAGCAATTGCTGAAGCCTGAAAGCTGTCCTGAGTCCACTGGTGTGACAGAGAAACTAAACTGGTTGTAGTGTAAGTGCTTGCCATTAATTTGGCAGCTGCATTGTTTTTCCCTGTAGAATGAGCCCTCCTGCCTCCAAAAGCTGAAATAAAAAGCAACAGAAGGCTTGAGCTCCTGCCTATTTTTTCTTCTCCTTTCCAAGCTAGGATTCTGCAGTGTGTGGCGATGCTGCAGGAAAGCCTCTGTTCCTGCTGTCTATAGTCTGCAGATAGGAATTAATCTTTTGAAGCTGTCATCCTTCCCTTCAGACTCTGTAGGGTTAAAAAGTATTTGCTCACTGCTAGTCCAGATTACAGCCAGACATGCGTTAAGATTATTTTTGTGGTATTAGGAGCAAGCATTTTTTTGTAATCAAGACCTGCCAAACCATCTTTAATTCATGTAATTGATAAACCCAGTTGTGAGCAGAGGCAGCAGAAGTGATATCTGAGAGCTACTTTGCTGACTCTGCAATTCACAGCCTATCTTCCCTTGTGCAGGAAGGACAGGAAACTTTGTAGACATTTTTTTGATTGCTCTTCTCCTCGCACAGCGGGATCTTGTTGCTAAGAAGCACCTGACATCAGTAATTTCTCTTGCAGGAATTTCAGGACTGTATCTTCTAGACAGTGACTAATAAACTCACATCCTACAAGATATCTCCACAGTGTTATTACAAAAACCCAGCATAACTGTAATTTTAACTATGTTACCTGAAGAATGTTTCATTTTGTCTCTACAGGTTGCAGTGTTGTTATTGCCTCTCGTAAATTTGACCGATTAAAAGCTGCTGCAGAAGAACTGAATAATACATTTTCTTCCATGAGTCCTGCCAAAGTGACTCCCATACAGTGCAATATCCGCAGTGAAGATGAGGTAAAGACTAGTGATGTTGTTCTGAGGACTAATATGTCAAAAGTATATTCTGTATATAAATTCTCAGCTCTCCAGAGGTCTCTGTCCTTCTCAAAAGTGGCTTAGAATAGGGGAAAAGTGCAGTAAAGCACTGTTAAACTGATCTAGATAAATTTGCTTTCCAGGGGAAGACTATTTTTTTAACTACCTAAGCAAGAAAACATTTCTAACTGCAAATATT
Source organism: Psittacus erithacus (assembly GCA_009867235.2). Lineage (NCBI taxonomy): Eukaryota > Metazoa > Chordata > Aves > Psittaciformes > Psittacidae > Psittacus > Psittacus erithacus. The sequence goes on along the minus strand of WYDI02031876.1, from coordinate 40,924 downwards.
TTTCTGACCATACATACATATTTCAGATATTTCTGGGAGAAGCAGACTTTGGAACTGGCATGTTCTACAGCCGAGCCAGAGCCCATTTAGCATGGTTCTTTGTCACATTGCTGTGACAGCAGTGAGGGGGAGTTAACTTGTGAGGATGGAGACCTCAGAATAGTTCCTTCAATCAGGAAGTCATAACATGGAATCTCAGTGCCTGTGACTTGACACAAGTGCTCTGCATTGTCAGTTTCGCTTGTATTGAAGGAAAAAAAAAAACCAAAACAACCAACCAAACAAAAAACAAAACAAAACCAACCAACCAAAAACCACCAAAAAAACCCCCAAATACTATGGATATTATTATTTTTAGCCACATTTCAAATTATGGTTACAGTTTGTGGTGTGCCTCATACAAACTCTATTACTATCCCACTTGAGGGGTTTTTTTCCTTCAGATTGCAAAGAATGGAAGATGAAAAGCAAAAGTACTTAATCCACATTCTTCAGAAGTCAGCATTCACATCCTGGTTTTTTAATCTATGTAATTAAACATTTAAAAGTCTACCATCAGGTTGGACTTTTAACTTATTGAGGAGAAATAGAAAGTATTCCAGTAACCACCGACTGCTACATTTTTCTTAACCTTTCAAAGTCTCTATTAAATTCTAGTGTAACTTAAATTCTAGTATAACGTACTTAATGACCTTCACTAGCTATGTAGGTTCTGGAAATAGCCTAACATACAACCATAAAGCAAATAAAAAATAAAATTCTTCTCTCAGGAAACAGCTAGTGCTATAAAATATTTAGTGATATACTCAGACTTTCTCTCCTGAAGGAGATGAGCCTTGGGACTGTGCAGTATGTCACTTCACCTACCGGTGAATTTTAGGTTAGTGTTTACTAGCATCAGCAGTGTGATATAATAGGTTATGATAGATGTCAGAGGGCAACTCACGTGATTAAAGCTACAGGAAAGAAAAAGAGAGTGAAAAGGCTTAAGCCTTCTTTCACATCACTGTTCTTGCAGAAAGTACTCTGGCATGCTCAATAACCACCTGCAGGTAAATCTTATTTCTGCTTCAGTTTAAAAATGGGATAGTGGGAACTGCAGTGTTCTGTGAGATGATGGAGCTTGGATGGCAAATGAGGTAATCTCCACTAAACAAACTACCATTAATTTGTTCCCTGTTTATTAAGTGTGACTAACTACATATTTGACAAAACAGCCTTAGATGGCTTTGGAAACTTTTTTGAAGGTGCTTTTAAAGCATATTTTATGGTGCTATATAAAGTTTTTCGGCATTATTCTGTTACTGGTAGCCAAGCTGATACTTGGAGAAACTTCTGCTTTGCTATTACCCTGCAGTTTCCTCATAGAATTGTCTTGTTTCCCATGTAGTTTTAATCTCCACTCATTTACAGATGCACCTGAACTTCTAATACAGTGTTGGAGAAGCCTCTGTCAGGCATCTCCTGCCAGTGCAAGTTCTCTTAAATCTTTGTCATTTCATATCTGTTTCTATTGAAGAGAGGGTTCAGAGGAATAAGGTAAATTAAACTCTAGTCTTGCATTTTTCAGTCATCAACTCTGTCTTATAGTTTGACTCACTTCAGTTCTCCTACTGCTCTTACTACTTTCTGTTGAAATCCTATTTAGAAAAAAAATCACTATGAAAACTTCATCAGCTTTTTGTGGACATTTTAAATACGGAATGCAGTTTCTGTTGCTTGTTAATGTAAGAACTTCAGTATCTCCAAGACTAAATATTTTTACTGGTTAGAGGCATCCTGTGATTTTTTGTTCTTTAGCTCTTGTTTTTCTGTTTCAACAAGGGAAAAAACTTTGGAGTTCAGGCCTCCTTAGATGTCAGAACTGATCCATCACAAGCTACAAAGCCCAGGAAGCTTCCTGAAGAACTACATAATTCATTTAGTATCTCCTTCTTTTTGACATCTCACTGAAACCTTTGAGTAAGTCTTCCTCTTAAAGGAAGCCACAGTTATCACCTTTAAGAACAAGCCATCTGTTTGTACAGTGGCATGCCTTTTCTTTTTTTTTTTTTACATCCATACATCTCTACTAGTTGTTCTGCATTTCTTTAAAGGTCCCTATGAATTTTGTCATGGCTTTGATTTTACAATTGAGCAAACTGGAGGGAGAGATTTTCAGTAGAGGAGATCTGAGGAAAATGAAAGTGCTTTCAAAATTGCCAGATGATCTTTTTGTTTGCTTGGGCTTTTTCACTTCCTACTACAAATCTTAAAGTAACTGACCTGCTTTAGAGGTGACACAGCTCATTCCTTCTGTGTATCTTAGTCTGGATCTGTGAAATTCAAGCATTAGAATATTCACCCCTCATCATAGAGTGCAATTGGTTTGTTAGAGCTCTTTCTGGCCTAGGAAGAGTCAAAGGAGGTGCAATGAATTAATTGCTCAGAAGCTTGATGGCAGATATCATGCCAATAGCTTAAGGAATTCACATTTTGAAGTCTCTTAATCTTCATCCTTGGAGGCCTTCTTGCTTTCTAGCAAAGGTTACTTTTCATTTTATGTACAAAAAATAATCTTGCTTGATGGAAGATTTTCAGCCGCTGCGTAATCTGTCAGGCTTATTTGTCATAAATTCGCTGCTGCTGCTTTTGGCTAGTTTTCTACCAAGTGTTTTGCAAAGGCTAACACGTCTGGTTTGTTTTTAAATATGGAAGAGTAGAGGGTTCTGGGATGCCAGTAAGAACAACTGAGGTTTTTGTGCTTTGTCTTCATTGAGCCTCATTCTGAAGTAATGTCTGTGCACCTGTTCCTTGTCCTGTGGGCTGGAGTATGGCGTGATCAATATTGCTTCTTAGTGATTATGAAGCTGAAGTGATTGTAATTATTTCAATGTTTTCTAGTACTGCCCACAGAATTGTTGAATATAACAACAGCTGATCAGCTTGCTCTTGCTGAGATGCAGGCCAGACAGCTCTGGGTGTGCCTTTCCAAACCAAGCTCTTTTTCCAAAATCATATTAGTTAATTCCAGTGCCTCAGTGTAATTGTGGCCAGACTGGAGGAGAGAGATCCCCCTCCTTTTTCCATTAGGAAAGGAGCTTTCTGTTTATCTTTGTAGATGTTGGGAAGGGGAAGCATTTATTTGTGTGTCTTAAATGCTGAACTACATAAAACCTGTTGACAGGAGAAAGGCAGACATGAGGAAGTTTTTACCCTTATAAAGCCTTTGTGATACATGCTCAAAACAAACATTTAACTGACACCTAGATAAGTAGAAGACATATGGGTAAGTGGAAGATAAAACTTTTTACTTCTAGTAGGCCAGTGTTCTTGAAATCAGGAACTCAGAATTCTGTACACAGTGTCCCCTTTCTGTACTTAAGCTCTAGCAATAACTGTGGCTGGATCAGACCCTGAGGGTAAAACCTATCACTTGGACATCTGACAAACAGGATTCCTTGAGACAGACTCAGTGCAGTACTATTTAGCACTTACCTTGTGTCTGAGTTCACTAGTAGCTTGTCTTTTCCAATAAACTTTATAGCTTGGCATAGTCCCAGTTGGTTAGTAAATACTGGGTAAAGCCTGTAGTGGAAAGCTGTAGCTTGGTGGAGAGCTATGGGTAAGAGATTCTTGTTGTACTTTAACACAACAGTAACACAACAAAAAAAATATCTGTTATCACTGTGCAAGAATGGCTACTGGTTCTAGTCCCCACATAGCAAATCTCTAACGCTGTAGTGGGTAGTTTCTCTGGTGAGCTTTACTCAAGCTCCAGGTGGCCTGTGAATGCAAGTGGACATTTGTCCCTTTTCTCTGTGTCAGTGAGTACTGTCTGTGCAAGTGTGCTACTGCATAATACTTTTGAGTTGCAGTCACACAAAAATGGTCCTTACTGAACAGCTCTAGTCTTCTGGTTATGTCTGAAGTGCCTGGTTTTGTTCTTTTCAGTCTTTTTCAGAAGAGCATCCTAAACTGTTAGCTCTGCCTTGTACAGTTTTGCTTTGCTTCCAGAGAGCCTTTAGTAGCTTTTTAATGAAGTTCTTTGTGGATTTTGAATATTTAGGAATAGAAAGAAATCTTCTTCAGTTCTCACTGTGATTTGAATGTGTTCTACCAGACCCTCTTTCTTGCGGTGCTGGTGACTGCTGTCACCATGTTTACTGTAACTGGAAGAAGCACTGCAATGATGCTTTCTGTATAACACAGAAGACGTTGTGAAGATTGCTACAGTTGGAGCCATCTGAGCTGTCACTAGAAAGCTGCCACCTGCTAGCTTTTGCTGGCTTTCTGAAAGCAGAACTGATACACAGTTGGGTTTTAAGTTTGGGTTGGGGTTATTTTTGTTTGATTTTTGTTAGTTTGTTTTGGTGGTGTTTTAAATTTTTTAAATTGCCTCTGGAATATGGGACAAGAAGTAAGAACAACAGTTTCTTAAGATATATGTGGCCTATTTTGAACTGATATGTCATAGCGTGTTTTGTCTACTTGTTGAAAACTTGTAATTTTTTTTTCCAGTGGATTTTTCTTCTGATAATTTATTGGGGTTTGGTCTTTTTTTTTTACTATCATTAACATTTTCCTTTTTCTCTCTCTCACCCTGACCCCCCAGCCTGAATAGCCTTAGTCTGTTCAAACATTCCTTGTACTGAAACCATTTCTCTTCCATAAATGAGCCTATACTTCAATGACTTATGGACAACAATATTCAAAGCAAGATTTTCAGGCTAACAAGGAGAAGAGTTTGATAGGCTGAGCAAAGCATGATTTTTGTTGCCTGTTGAGGCATAACTTGTTATTCTCTGGTTGTGAGCAAACCCACAAGTCTTTGTGGCATGATGCTTCTCACAAGTTATGGGTTTGAGGCTGCAGTCACAAATGTTATATTTTTGTGATTTTTCCCCTCTCTCTTCCCCCCCCCAGATCCCTCAAGCTGCAGTGACTGATCTGAGGAATAAGATGACATTCAAAACTTAAAGATGGTGATTTAGGTATCAAAATTATTTTCTTAGGGCGTTTTTTTTCTCAGGAAGCATTAGTTTTCAGTCAGGCTTCAGTCACTATATGTTTAGATTCTTTTCTTCAGGGAGGTGCATCCTTACAGGATCCATATTGTCCTGTTAAACCATTCTGAACTGTAAGTCAGCTATTTATGAGACTGAGTTGGTGAAACTCTTGGTGAGATACAGATGATGCATTGCTGCTTCTTGTATTTTTTGATATTTTCTACTGCTAATTCAATATAGAGGAAGGCTGGTTGACATCCTTCCCTTAGCCAAATCTGCTTCAGAAGTAGCATCGCTCCTAATGTTTGGTCGGGGTTTTTTTGCGGTTTTGTTTTTTTTTTTTGACGCAGAAGATAGATTAACTTTTTATGTTTTCTTGAGTAGAAATAACTGATGCATCCTATCTAGTTACGATAGGTAATGTAAACAGGAAACAGTCATGTTGTCCCATTTCCCCTGTTTCTTCAGATAAAGATTAAATTATTAAGCAGTTGCTACAGAGTTCTTTTTACTATCTTGTAATAGGAAATACATGTCAGCTTTGATATCTGTAAAATCTTTGAATGCTTTGAAATATGTTCCTCTCCAGAAGCTCTCTTGTGCTTAGTGTGAATGTGTGGCAAAACTGCTCTACTTCCAAAAAAAGACAATGTAAAAAGGCTTAGTTTACAGCCGGAGCTCAGATTAGGTCAATGTTAGAGCTAGGTTTAGGTTCTCAAAATCTTTTTCTTTCCATATAAACTTAAGCCACTTTTTTCTGCACTGACAGCTCTTTGAGTGAGTGAGTAACATGTCTATTGCTATTTGTTGTTAATAACTTCTCAGAGTACCCAAAGGTAAATAGAGCCAGACAGTGCTTTTAATTATAGTATTCATCCTGCTTATAGACAGACAGTATCTGCTTAGTCAAATATTCACCTTTCTTTTGCTAAGGAATACAGCCTGTAGTATTTTCATAGGTTTTTAGAGTTTAAGTGTTTTTGGGTAATGAACTAACCTTCTTGGTCTCTGTAAGAAGAGTGGCTGTTGTTAACTCCAGATCTTTAGTGAATGTACAAAATGTCTAGATAAGGGTGTTAAAACTTCACAAGATGACTTATGTTTTATATCTAAAATGCTCAGGTACATATGTCAGAAGAAAAATATCGTAGTTATTTTATATGGAATGCTTCCAGCATCTGGTATGAACAACCCACCCTTGTGAAAATTGTCAGGAGTTTCTTAGTAGGACTTAAGTAGCTGGCTTTTGTGTATGTTTGCTTTTATAAACCTTCAGCAGCTTAAGTCCCCTTCTTTTTTCAGTGCTGGTATTTTATGTAGCACCTGCGTTATAACAGTAAGATCTCTTAAGTAAACATAGACTTGGCCTAATTCTTCTTGGTTGACTAAACTTGTCATACTGATCTTCCAGCCTCTCTGAAGGCTGGTGCCTCCCGTTTATGTATGAAAAGGGTATGAGAGAGAAAATACTGTCTCAGAATGAAATCGGGTATATTGTTTAATCAGAATACTATACTAACAAATATTGTTTCAGGTAGAAGCTTTGGTGAAGTCTACACTAAGTCTGTATGGGAAGATTGACTTCCTGGTGAATAATGGAGGGGGCCAATTTACAAGTCCTTCTGAAGCCATCAGTGCAAAAGGCTGGAATGCTGTGATAGACACAAATCTGACAGGGACCTTCTACTGCTGCAAAGCAGGTAAGAACTGCACATAAAGCATGTTTTGTTTGGTTGGTTTGGGTTTTTTACAGCAGTACCAGAAGACAAGAAATGTAAAGTTTCCCTACCTTCTTTTTTCACACACTTACCTGACAGCGGATATTGGTTTTCACAATCTCATCCAAAGCTTTATGTTAAACCGTACATTATGTTTGTTCATCTATACAAACATACATTTGGGGAACTATGATCTTATGGTTAAGTGCAGATTTGGGGAGTCAGTTGGCTTGGATACTCACTTAAACAATTGTAGGAAAACTGCTTAATTTCTGTGGCCTGAGTTCACTGTGTGTAATACAGGAAAAGATTTCTCTCCTGTTGGGGATGTAAATTTAACTTTTAAGTTTAAGCATGATACATGATTCTCAGATAACGTTGGGAACGTGGAAATGAAAGTAATTTATGTGGAAGAAAGGATTCTTGACTTCCACCAAAAGGCTTCTTAGAAAAGATCAAGTCCTATCTGGACCACACCTGTTATCCACCCAGTGGTGAGGCTATGGTACAAAGAGCAGATTGTTTATCTAAATCCACACAGGAAATGTGTAGTGTAACTGGAGTTAGGAGTCCAAATTTGGCTCCAATTGGCCAGTTTGTTTGCATTTCTTCCGATACTTATAGGTTATCTTCTTCCTTCATACAGTGTACAATGCTTGGATGAAGGAACATGGAGGAGTCATTGTCAACATTACTGTTGCTGTGAGAAATGGGTTTCCTGGAATGTCGTAATATATATTTTATTTTTACATTTTCCTGTGTTTTCCCCTTAGAAGTGCTAATTGCTCCGAAAGACTTCATTTTAGAAAGGGTAGCAGAAAAGCATAGAAATACTGCAGTTAGGTCAAGAGAGGACAATCATATCACTTGGTTGTATGTGTGGGGATCTCTTCCTAATTCAGTAGAGACTATAGGAGTAAATGGCATCTCTGTTCTCTGACAACTTGTTTGTAGGAAACTATGAAGCAAGACTTGCTAGCAAAATGGTGTGCTAGTGGGACTAGTTACATTTAAATGCAACCTTTACTTTCTCTCCAAATTTCTGGAAAATTTGTGAGAATTTGGCCTCTGTTGTTTTCCTCTTCTACTGTCAGTTTAGAGGTGTTGATGGTGTAATGAGTTATGGGAATAGTGGAGTAGAAGGAACATTTCTAGTATGTTCCAGGGTTTGGCTTTGTCCTTTGGGTCATGTAATGCCTGCCTTTCCTGTTTTGCTTTTTACTCTTGCTTTTATAGCCATCTTTCTTGGAGGAGGTCTCGGATACAGAGAATGGATTCTATTTGCTCTGCTCCTTTCTTGAAGCAGAAGGAGTGTCATGGCTACAAACATACTACCGCATTTGTAGTTCTTTTATATTGACACAAATGATCACAGCTGTCTGCATGAAACTGCAGCATCCTCCCCATATCTGTGTGTGTACTATATTTATGCAAATTTATTTATCCTTAAAATGGAAGTGAGCCAGGTATCTTCCAATTTGACACTTTTCCACCAAAAAAAAAATTATTTGTCGAAAGAGAAGTAATGCTCAGAACATGAATTCAGATTAAATTTCAAAGTTGTCAAAATGCTGCATTTTGACAGTTTCTTAATTAAAAAAAAATATCTAAATTTCTTCTTTGAAACCACTTATTTTTTACATTTGAAATTAAATTTCTATTGAAGAAAATATAAAAATCTAATATTTGAGCAAATGTTACAGTGCCTCTCTTTGTCCTGATTCAGAGTTTAAAGCTTTCAAACTTTATTTATTTTTTTTTTTTCCCCCAGGAACAGCAGAATATTTTCTCACTAGCTTGTTGGCAGTGCAAAATGAATTTAGATATCCACAGGGTGGTGCTGAAGTTACAGTTATTTGAGTTTCTCCATTCTGGTTAAGTCTGGTTGAAATGTCCCAGCAAACAGGCTGAAGCTGTATTTGAGAGTTGAACCAAGAGATTAAAAACCTAATCCCGAATAACAGTGGAAAAAAAGTTTTCCAAAAAACTGTTGTGTGTCGATAAGGATGGACAAAACTATTTTCAAATTAATTTCTTGTTGATTTGATACTTGATTTAGAAATGTACTATTGAAATGACTTGCCTTTACAAGTCCAGCCACCACTCATGCCAAAAATCACCTGATACATTTTTGCATAAGTATAACTTCTGAACATAAAACCAGTTGAGTTTTTTTGCTCATAGTGTGCCTGGAGGTTATTTATTTATGGCTTAAACATATTAATAAGTTGGGTTTTGTTATATTTTCCTTAAGTTTTTCTTATTCCTTTCCTGGTATTTGAGAAGTTATTACATCTATCTTCTCTAAGCTTGTTTTGTTAGCCTAAAGGAATTAAACTGTCTTAGTTTTCTCTGCATCCCACTTTCTGCTGTTCATCATTGCAGTCATTTTATCTGCATTTGCTCAACCTTGTAAACTGTCTACTTTTTGTAGTTTTACACAGTTTGAACTTTGTTTCTCCAGTTGAAAACAAAAACATTTTATAATCCTGCTTCTGCAATAAAACGTAGCTGGCCTTGTGTCACATTGGGGAAGAGATAAGTATTTCCAGAAATGACAGGAAATCATAGCATAGCTTGTTTAAACTGTGATGCTATGGTCAAACTTACAAACTAGAAAATCTCTCTCTCACAGCTGGTCCAGCCATAGAAAGCTACTCTGCCTACCCTAGTGAGGATGTGGTAGAACTAACATTGGGCACTGTTAGCTGAGGGAACAGATGCTTCTTTTGCTTTTTCTCAATAGGCATTCAGGAGCTGCAAGAGCTGCAGTGAATAACCTAACCAAGACTTTGGCTTTAGAATGGGCCCACAGCGGGGTAAGAATCAACAGCATTGCTCCTGTAAGTAATGGCAAATGATCTGATTAAACTTAGCCATCATACATGTTCAAGGCTAAAACTTTCATATTAAAAGGGATTTAAAAATCTATAGCCTGTAACTGTGGATTATTTATATATCTCTTTATAATTTCCCCATCTACATTCTTCAGGTCATTTAGAGTGTTTTGTACTGTTCAGATGATGAACCAGAGATGGAGGATAAAATTGCTTCTGCTTTCTCCTTTGACTTAGCACTCCTGTTTTGATTTGGGTTTTACTGTTTGTTTGTTTTGGGGGGGGTTTATCTAACTTAATGAAATGATAGCTGGGAGGGTTGTTGACCTGTCTTACAAACCCTTGACATAAAATTACCAAATGCTTTGCATTTCAGTAATGATTATGTTATTTCTGAACTCACAATTTTTTTTCCATTTGAGGTTCAGGTATGCTGATGGTTCCCACATGTGTTTACAAAGTTATTTTGAAAATCTTTTGAATGTGTCACAATGTCTTTACTTTGTCTTCTACATGTTAAATTTATTGGGTTTAGGCATAAAAAGACTGTATTTAGAGTGGATCTTTTCTCAAATATACTATGTATCAAAATGTGTGTTCTGATTTTTTTATTTTTTTTTTTCCTTCTCAAATATATGCAGACAGGAAACCACTATACAGGTCAGCTAAAATACACATGTCACATTTCTATAGCAGGTAGCATGTAGCAGTTGTTTTACGCACTTGTATGGAAAAAGCAGCTATATTTTTCTAGTGCATTGTGCTGCAGACATAGAGGTTATATAGAAGCTCTGGCTTTAATGTTTGAGATTGTGTGATCTGTTGTGATCTGTGTAATCTTCACTCTTAACCACAATTTATTTTGCACATTTACTCCCTTGAGAGCAAAAGACGAAAACTTTGTCTAGCTCCTACATTCAGCATTTATCTTTTCTTACACTACAGTTAAGCGCCAGATTTAATTGTTCCCTAGGAAAATCTTCGTACTGTCTTTGTAGGATGTCTGTATATGCTATTGTGCCTCTTGTCCTAAAACATCTGGCTCACTTTCTTTGGCATAGCACAGAATGCTTAATGGCAGATGTGTGTTGATCATTCAGGTAGCGGTTCTTACGTAGCTTCTGTGAGGCCCAAGTCATCAGGAGACTTGTTAAGGCTTGTTTTACCTGTTTATTTGGTTTTTCTGATTTATCAAGTCTTGGAGAAGTAATTAAGACAACATTATTATGTGAATATATTTTTCAGGCATGCAAATTACCTCATGACTTATACTAATTATATATTATAGTACATGTCAAAAGAAGTTTTTGACAAGCGAACGCTTCAGTGGTTTGGCTCTTTCAGAAGGATTTGCTAGCTTTGTTACTGTGGTGGTAACAAAAAATCCATGTAATAGTTACAGTAACACTTCATATCCTTCTGTCACCTTTGTGGCTGCAACTGAATCTGTAGTAATGGTACAAAACAGTAAACATTTTATAGGAGCAGAATAACATGTAGGGAATAGGTACATAGACAGGGAAATGCATTCTGAAAAAATAGTTTCACATACCAGTTACTTCCCTGGCTCCCAAAACCTAGCATTCACATTTCACAGATATCTTAGAAGAGAAATCTTAGCATGTACTCCACGGATGAATTCAAGTTCTGTTATCTTACTTAAACTTGAGTCCCAAAGGTTCTGTCATAACTCATCTATGTAATTCTGTGTCACCACTGCTGCAGACTTCATCTTCCCTCTCCAATCTAAACTGGACTGTATAATTATCAGAGCAAAGACAGTCACCTTTTTCTGTTTCTATAGCAGCTAAATAGAGAGTCTGAACTCTGATTGTGAAATCTGTCTGCTTCCATAATTCACAAGAAAACCAATCTAGCATTTTTACAGATTACAAGAAACTGTTAAGAACCTGTCCTTGGGGCTTTGTAGTTTTTCTGCTGCAAGCTAATATGAAATGCTTGTCATTTCAAAACAGTCTTTGAGTTTCTCCCTATGCTTTCCGCTGTAGTTATTGAAGTGACAGCAGAGAATTGGAATAATCTGAATTACTTTGCTTAAATAGAGATGTGGGTAGCAGCCAAATTACCTTATTCTATAAATTACACTATTCCATTGAATTTAAAAACTTCCATTCAAGTACTGTTTGGGTACTTTAATGCCACAGAAAATGACAACTTCACAATTTTACAATGATCACAGTTTAAACAATATGCAAGAGAACTTAATTTTCACTATACTGTTTTAAAATAGGGACTAGTTTTTTCAGAAACTGCTGTTGCAAATTATGGAGAACAAGGTACAACGATGTGGTTAAAGATCATATCAAAGACTCCTGCCAAGAGGTCAGCGGTTCCTGAGGAGGTAATGTACTTCAGAACATTTGTGATATTTCTATTTCTGTGTCTCTATTTTGAAGCCTCTTTTGTTATATGGAGAATAAAAAATATTTAATTTTGCACTGTGATGGATTATTAAAAAAGAAAAAAGCTTGTGGTAACGTGTAGTAGTGCCAAGCAGGAGACTTAACCAGTAGTCACTGTTATACTGAAAGTTTAATTTAGATGCCTCTTACAGCTGAAGTGTTTAATAGTAGACGTCAGTTTCTGAAAAAGTTGCCTTCCAACAAGGAGGACTGAAAGAATGACTTTAATGTTATTTAAAAAAGTGTATCTTAAAAGTACTTAGCTCTCTTCCACCAAGAATGTGTATCTCTGATAAACTGTTCAATTTTTTTGTTTGATTTTTTTTTTTGACACCTGATGTTGATCATTGAGAACTTACTGGTTTTCAGCTGTTATGTACCTGATGTTTGAGGCTGGAAATACGGCTTTAAGAGTGTTTGGTTTTCATTTCTGAATAGAAACCATTGGTATGTCTTGCCTACAGAAGTTTTTACAAGAACAATTCCCAGCAGTTTAAGAAAAATTAAAATTGTCATTCTTGTGTTAGATCTCTCCTGCAGTGTGTTTCCTGCTATCTCCAGCTGCTTCTTACATAACTGGGATAACTCTAGCTGTGGATGGTGGCCAAAGTTTATATAGCTCTCCCCTAAAGATACCTGGTAAGAAGCGGGCTACAAAACAGTGCCCATCAAGTTATTAAGTCAGGCAGTGGGAGGGCACAAAAGCAAAATGCCTCAATTCTCAATCAGTTAAGTATGTTGTTTTATTTGTTTTCTTCAGATCATGACAGATGGCCCTCACCACCAGAAGGAAAAAATTCTGAAATGCTTCAAAAACTTCTTTCTGGCAAATTCAAGCCAAAGCTGTAAAAGAATGATGTCTCACCTTATTCCTAGTTGCACACTTGCTGGTAATCTTGCTTTGTGATTTGAGCTGCTTATTCTCAGTAACTTTTCATTTTTTATTTTTTTTTTTTTGCTTGTACATAACTACATTGAGTACCCTGATCTTTGTTGGTTTATATTTTAAACTTGAAAGGCAGTACATAGTGAATTTCTTCTCTGAAAACACTCACTGCCCTGAAAACATTCAGTCTCCTGGGGAGGGAAGGTATAAAGGACAAATTCTCCATTTGTACAAACATTAAGAGTCTGAGACAGAAGTGAATAAATAACACTTATTTGGAAGTAAAGGGAATAGAGAGGGAATGTTTCAGAATCCTTCTGTCACTGATGAATTTGGGGAGAAGGTTATTTAAATCTGTTATTAGTTGCATTGATAACCCTTGAGGTAGCTGTTAGCTGTACCCTATTTCTGTTCTGCCACACACTGAGTGTTCAACGATGATTTGGAGACTGAGTAGGTATTTCTCTACTCAGAGTTAAAAATACTCTCTACTCAGAATTAAAAATAAGGCAGAATACTGTTATTAATGTTTCAAACTCCTATAGCATGTCATATTGGAAATATTTTTAATTGTTTGCAGATACAACGACATAATGGAGTTAAGCTGGTGGCAATTTAAGTTTGAAAATTGGATAATAAACTTAAGCTTTAACATACAGTGATGGAAAATAGTATAGATTCAACAATTTAACATGAAAAACCTTGTAGCAAAACCTGTGGTGTATTTTGTAGCACTTTCTGCAGTATGCTGTATTGTGAAAGCAGAAATTTGGAATCCTTGTTTTACCTCTTAAAATGCTTTCTATCCATACTCTGTTCTTTTACAATGTTAATGCAGTTTTGTTCATCAGTGTCTCAACAAGGTGTGATTTTTGTGATCAATGGAGAGATTCCATTTAAAAAACAGAAATCTTGCAATATATCACTTGAAGAGGCTACATTTGTCATTACTCACTTTTTAAAATTCACTTCAAGGCAATTGTTTCCATGTCTGATAACTTTGTTTGCTGCAACAACTGAAATTCATGGAATCAAGTTGCCGCTATAGAAGCGATCTCTTTAATACTTCATTTTGGATTGAATGTAAGAGTCTCTGCAAAGAGAATCTTTGCTTGTTTGTTGTCTGCAAAGTGTTTGACTTTTGTGTCTTTCATTAAAATACGGGAACTTGCATATGTACATGTAGATTGCTTTTTCTTTTGAAAACCTGAATGCCAGTTTGAGGGGAGGGTGTTGGAACCACAATGCTTTCTCCTTTTGATATGGCCTCTTTCCTTAGTAACTGGGTGCTCATTCATATGGTATAAGCTTGTACAATGATAAAAATCAGCCTTTTTCAAACCTCTTGTGAAAGGTGTATTTTTATTATTGCAAATACTAGTTCAGGCTACACAGCAAGAAAATTCCTGGAAGAAAATGCAACTATTAGATAACTATGGCAGCCTGGCCCCTTGCATTTAAGGAAAATGATTCTGTTTGTTAAGAGATTATTTCTACATTATTCACATTTTTCTGTAAAAGAAGGCTAAACATGAACAGGCTTGAGACTTGTGCAATTTATTTTCTCTTCACATTTGACTGTGAGCTTCTGTGATACATGTGGACTGTAGATTTGGTGTGAAATGGAAGTGATTTGATAAAACTAAATTACTTTCATTATATCCCAGAACTTGATTGAGTATAAACTTTGAAATAATTATTTTATACTGTTGCAAATTTCCTCTTTAAGTTTGCTGGAGTATGAAAATTCGTGAAGAGGGGAAGTTTATACATAATGATGGTGAAATTCATCACTCAGTGAAATTTAACATTGGTGAGCATTATCCTGTGTGGGAGACATGTTCAGTCTAGAATTAATAAACTCCTCCACAAGTAAGAACTATAACAAACCTTTCCACTTGCACTGAAAACATGGAACTTTTATGTGACCTTACCTTCTTCAACTTCCAGCAGAGCAATGGATGTATTAGAAGGATATGGAGAGGCTTGTTCCTGTGTATGCTTTTTTCCTTGGCAAGAAACAGCATTTGTGAAGTCATAATGCACTGCAGCTTAGTGCATAGGAGAACATACTCAAAATAGTCTAGGGGTAAGTATGGTGTAAGAATACAGAAAATACCCCCTCAAAAAGAGAAGGGGAAACATCAGTTTCCTCTGTCTTTTTCCTCCTGTTTTGTTTTTTTTTTTTTTTCTCCTGTAATAATACTGATGTCCCCTATGTGCTTGAGGCTTACTATGCACAATATTAAAATGCTTATCACATTATATTAGATAGCAAAGCTCTTCCTATGCTGTTGTACCAACAGGTCTTGATCAAAGGGCATTGAGAGGTTAAAAAAGAAGAAAAATGGGTGTGGTACCAAAACATCCCTGACCTGATTCAGATTTGGGTATGTGAAGTTCAGAGAACAGAGGTTGATTTTTGGTGGGTTTTGGGGTGTGTTTTTTTTTTTTGTGTGTGTGTGTTGTGTTTTTCTTTATTATTTATTTTACAAGGGAGGTGAATGCAACTGTTGGAAAAGGGTTAAGGAATCTTAGGAGGAATCAAGGGTATTTATTGACCAGACACTGAAACTGAACCATTTGCCATGCTGTACAGTTGTAGTAAGCACAGAGAAAACTGTTAGAATGACAGTTACATTCACCATTCTGTTAGAAATATCTTTTCAGTTGCTTTACTATTTACCCCTGGCTAAACCTGTACGTATTCTACCTACCCCTTATCAGATACTCATTTGACTGATAAGTAGGTGCTTTTCAACTGCTACTTTGCTTCACTGTCTGCTGTTACATCTGAATATGTGTTGTAGAACTTCACATTTATGAAAGCAGTGCCTTTCAGTGAAAGGGATTTTTTTATCAACTGTACTTGCCTTATGTTTTACAGATATTTATGTTAAGCAGAATATTGATTATTGAGGGTACTTATGTAGCGTAAAATGAAGTCTGATTATTCAGGGGTTTAACTTAGTGTAAAATGAAGTCTGTGTTGTAAAAATCATTCTGTAAAGATTAACAGTCATCGTGTTTGCTGAAGGGAGTATAGTCTGTGCAGTGTCAAATACAAGACTTGCTTGTTACAAGCTTTTATGGTTATGCTTAGTCTTCTGAATAGTTGTATAGAGTATCCTGTGTAATCTTTAAGAAAGCATGCTATTTGCCAGACATTGTAATTTCAGGTACTTCTAATCAACATCTCCTAGTTTACTCTTGCCATCTCGAATAGCTGGCTTATGTTAAATGGCTGAGTAATGTAGCCATTAGGGGAATAATCTTATTAGCAAAGTCAACACTGTTCTGGGTAACTGAATATGGCTGAGTCCTAAAGGTAAATAGGTTTGTCTGCTCCAACCCTATTATTGAAGTTTATGAAGCAACCCATCAGTACTGCTGCCTAGTCTCATTTATAGTGTCCTTTTTCTAGAGAAGCAACTCCATACCTGAGTAACTACTGTATTTTCCCACGTTCTAGAGAAGTTTCAAGTGTTATAGACAAGTCAGTACCTGGCTGCTCTTTTTTTCATTTTGCTCTGGAGCTAAACTGAAATGTCTTGAGCAGTGGGACTGCATCCTGAAATGCAAAATACTAATTACAAGGGGATATTCCAGTCTGAGTAAGAAGTGTATTTGCTAGCAGGGAAGATGAAGCCTCTTCTAAGTCTTTCAGCAGAGGCTTAGGACTGTCTACCCTGAGCTATTTGCTCTTCCTCTCTTTTGGCATCAGCCTCACAGTGATAGTGCATTTGTATTGGGAAGAGCTGGAACTGCTGAGATACAGGCATGAGTTTCTTCTGTCATAGAAAGGCTAAAGAGCACAGCAGGCAGGTAAGGCTAGCAAAGGCTTGAAGTAATACTATTGTTTGCTCAATGCATGAGAGCTGGATTTAAATTTATAAGAAGAATGTTGGCCCTCCTGCCAGTGAGGATCACGTTATAACATCTTGGCATCACAAACATTATGCTGCTGCTGCTCCCAGAAGAAGACATTTTGACTTCCCTTATCTGCTCTGTCTCTAGCAGCTCGTTCCTTTGCCAGTTAACCCCTCTTCTGGATGAAAAAAAAAAAAAAAAAAAGAAAAAAAGTATTAAATTAATCACCTAACTGGGTCCTTGTCTGGATGTAGTTCAAAATGTGGTAACATGGTAATATGGTGCCAGCTATAGGAAAGACTGGTGGGGAGGCAAAGAAACTTGGGAAGGAGATGGAGGATGATGTCATGGCCATGAAAAGGAGCTGGTTTGTTCCTTTTTAACGTGTTCAGAAGCTATGTCTTTAGTGTTAACTAATACAGTCATTTGTTAGTCTCAAGCAATACATCTAGAAGGTGAGAATCTCTCATTGCAATGAGGTATTGATTTTGGAATCCATGGAGAGTCTTACTGCCAGATTTCAGTCAATTGCTTGAGTAGACCGTCCTAAGATGTGCTTATCCACTCCTCCTGACTTCCATCGCCTGTAAAGGGCTTGTGCTGAATGCATAAAGAACTAATACATTTCACTGCAACTTCTGTCATCTATTTTTGTATTCTTGTTCCATATCAGCAATTACACTTGTCCCTATAAGCTTTATTTTGCCCTAGTAGCATGACACATTATCTCAGAACCATGCCCCTGGGTTTGGGCTGAGCTCACCATGAGTGACTGTCATTAAGTGCCGGTCCCTGGTCTTGATGGATATTTTTTTTATCTCAAAGTCAATATTTAGCTCCTGATACTGAAGATCCTCTGTTTTAGGGATTATGGCACAATAGATGTCTGTCAGGATGTACATCACCTCTGCAAAGCACTTTCAGGACACTGCTCACAATGCAGGGAGAGTGCTTTGTGCCAGGGCAGCTTTGTGCAGAAGTACAAAGGACCGCATGGGCAGAGGAATGTGAGATGATTCTCCACAACCTTTGCCAGCTGCTTCTACAGTGAAGGAATTCTGCCTTCAGAACCTGCTGTTCACTAACCCTTCCTCCATCAGTGAAATCTATTTGCAAGATGCTAAAACTGACAAATGGCTATGAACTGGAGCATTAAGGCCCGGGAAACACTGGATGTATGTGGTTTCCAAGCTGTGTAAGCAGTTGTGGCTCATTGATCTTGCTTGATGGTGCAGGAGCACCACACGTCAGCATTTTTCTTGGCTCTTTCGCTGTCATTTAGCAGAAAAGGTCACCTTTTTAACTTTTTAGTAAGGCTCTTGGTTATAGCAGGTGTCTCATGAACATGGCTGATGATTTTGCCAACTGTGAAAAAAGTGTCTTAGCTTTGAGAGACAATTACACCTCCTTCATGTTGGCTCTGGAGTTCTTATTTAATGAGTGTGAATCAGAGTCTTGCGCCCTTTTTGGCTATGCTTCATCACATGGTCTTTCTTTAGCACAGTCCCCTTCAATCCATTCTTTTTTTTTTTTTTTAAGATGACAATTTTTTGTTTATCATTTTCTGCAGCCTATTTCAGTGGAATATCTCAAAGCTCTCAGGCTGTGGGCCTTTATGTGCAATTTTTGAGTTTTATACGTGGTTCCCACTGGAAATTTACATGCTTGGGTGTGCAGCTTGGGGTCTTGTCCCACTGAAAACTTGCTTGTATTACCAGCATAATTATGTATGCCTATAATAATGATGTCTTACAACTTCAAGTAGATTTTCCCAGGTTTGTTTAGAGTGACCAAAATAAACCCCCAGCCCTTGTTTTGGGTAGATTCTGAGGGCTTGTCCAGGCTTTACAAGCCTCCAATTGTCTTAAATACCTTTGCCCCACGTAGCGGGAAAGCAGCGCTTGAGTGCAGCTCTTCTGGGAGCTCTGTGCTGCAGTAAGGTGCAGCAGCACAGCTCGCTGCTGCCCTCTCTGTATATCCATTGCCCCTCATCAGTGTCACTCAAGGGGGTTTGCTAAACACGGTCGCTCGTGCATTTGTACACGGTGGTTCATGGCTGCAAGCTTATTTTTAAATCTGTACAAAACTGATTATAATGCTGTAGTAATATTTACAGTCATATGCTACTTAGACTTCGAGGGTAGCAGTCATAGTTGTCCTGCTATGTATTGGGAGGTACTTCCACACTGATTAATTTCGGGTAGCATCCTTTCTAGCATGTATTGACTTCCTGAAGGAAGAAGGTGGCTCCTTAGAGACTCGCAGAGAGCAGTCAGGCTGCACCTTGAAAAACGGACATCCTGAAGGTGCTGACCAGCGTTTTGGATTGTCCTAAAATCGTGTGTGGCCTGCTCAAGGTGCAGTTAGGGCAGCTTGTCCTACCGCTGGGTAGCTTCTCTGGGCATGCCGGCGGTAAGAGGCTTTTTTGAGCTAAGCAGCGAAGGAGCCATGACTGCACCGCGGGAACGCTCGCACTCTGCCCTTGATCATCGAAGGTTACAAACCCGCAGCAAAGCAACAGCTCAGAATCCGGAGTAGCCGGTGCCCGGAACGCTGGAACCTTGTGCCCACCAGGCCGCTGCGTGCCAGACGGCAAACAGCCACCTCCCAGGCACTCTCACACCCCTCCCATGCTTGCTCTTTCTGCGCGTGCGCAAAGGTGGAACGCTCTCTTCGCCCCACCCGTGCGCCATGACGCTCCCTCTCCGCCCGCCGCTGGCGGCGCAGCTGACGTCACGAGTTTCGGCGGAGGGGGAGGAGGAGCTTTCGGTTGGCAGCAGGAGCGGTAGCGGATACCGGCGCCTCACGCCTGACGGGATTCCCCATCACCACCACCCAACGCCCGGGCCCGGCCCGGCTCGCCTCGGCTCGGGTCTGCAGCGGCGGCAGCGCTCCGGGAACCTCTTTCCCACTCACCCCCTCACGGGCCCGCCTCGGCGTGCGGCTCCCTCCGTGCCGGCCTCGGTGCCTTCTGTCACCCTCCCCGCCGTGCCCCCGAGCGGGCAGGCCCCGGGCCCCTTCCCCCCCTCCTCCGAGGGGGTGGGCTCCTCTCCGGAAACCTGGCCGCTCCCTCCCTGTCGCCCGCCCAGCCGGGCCTGTGCCCGCCGCCACCAGGCAGCGCGGGGGGTCCCTCGCTGGCGCCCGGCCTCCGCTGTGACACAGGTCGGTGCCGGCGGGGCGGGCGGGAGCGGCTCTGGGGAAGAGCGGGCGGGTGGGGGCGGTCCGGATGCGGTGTGCTTTTCGGAGGGGGGGGAGAGGGCGGGTTTGTCACAGGCGTTGGAGGGGCCGCTGGTGTGGGGTCGCTTGGGGCAACTTCGGTGTCCAGGAGGTGGCGGGCCGGGTTGGGTAGGTGCGGGAACCGCGCTGCTGAGAGCCGCTGGGGGCACCGGCCCTCGACAGATGGAGGTACGCGGCGGGGTAGCTCTTTGAGGTGCTGGGAGGAGGGGAGCGAGGGGCTTATTAGTCATTTACGTTAGAACTGCAGAATCCCAAGGATTTTACGAGCTCTACAAATATTTATATGTCACCGTAAACCTTGCTGTGATTGCATACTGATGCTGTAGCATCCTGCCTTTAAATTGCTCTACAGTGATAGCAGCGCTATGATTTGGGTATGTAGGTCAGATTCTACGAGCTATTTTTGTCAGAGGAAAAGTGAACGTTAGATTATTTTTTCCCTTGTATTTGAGGTGCATTGCAGCACCCATGAGGTTGGTTGGGTTTTGGTTTTTGGATTAAAATTTATTTTTTTTCTGGCTTAATTTTTTGCCTCATAAAGCTGGTCTTAGTTTTTGGTTGTGGAATTATTGAAGATCAAAGCATTAAATAAGCTGAGTGCTTCTAAAGATGTATTTTATCATAAAATGTCCTCTAAGAGGGTGGTAGAAGATAATAGAAACCTGCCTTGAAGTAAGGGGGGTTTCTGGTCTGCAGAAAATGTTTCTCAGTTATAGCATTTCTTTTCTTTAAACAATGCAGCATGTTGCAGAGTGTGAGAGGCCTTCAGAAATGTGTTGCTATGCGTATGGCAAAGATGTAGTAGTATTTGCAGAATGAATGTCTACATGCTTGTCTTGCACTACACCTTGAATCTCTGATGGCATAGCACTTATTAGCAGAATATCCTAGAAAGCATTCTTTCCTATGGAGCTCCCTTATGGATCATTTTAAGTGAATGGGCAGTGATATCAGTTAGTACTTAGGCCACACTGAAAAACCTTAGAAGAATTTTCTTGTTTTGGTTCCCACTCCTCATGGAGCCTGTCACTGTCATTTGAAAATGAGAGAAATACTGCATGAGGAAACTTTAGTGTCATGTATGCCTTTGCTGGTTTTGGAAATAACTGCTTTCCTCAGGAGTATATTAAAAAATGAGAACTTGCTGTAATTCTTCTTTTATTCACACTTTCTTTTTTGTCACTATTGCCACTGAAATGTATTGAACCCAAATATTGATTCAGATAATGTGAGGCTGTATACGATTAATTTGAGTGCTTTTTCCAAGGTTCTGTTTCATTTTGAGAAAGCAAAATAGCAGGGAAATGTTTATCAAATGGACTTACCGCTGGAGGAAGATCTGTGTACAGTTTGTCTTGATGAACTCTGTGTCAGTGTTTTTTACCTGACACTAATGGAAGACTATGGTGAAGAAAAGAGGTGTTTCTGAATGGCTTGTCTTGGCTTGCTGAGATTTCTAAACTGTCAGAAGAAACTTTTCTGAAGATAGCTGTGGCATCTGATAATCTTGAGAGCTTTTATAGTGTGTGGGGGTAGGCAGATACCTGCAACAGGTAGACTTTATTAATGTAGGTTAACAAGAGCGCAACCATGTTATTTAATATCATGGTAGGGAAGCTTTTTTAAAATGTTGATAAAACTCTAGATAATTTATTTCAAAAATGAATAGCCTTTCAAATGTGGTCATAGACCCATCAGTGTTTCTTTGCTGTGGTTCTTGGGAAAGGTCATAAATGAACAGACTTGCGGAATTTAGAGCCTGTTGTGGCTAAATGCAGAAGGCTTACGTTTTTATTATAAAGATAAAGCTTTCTTTTGGAGAAAGCAAGGAAGTTGGTCATGCTGGAAATTTAATTCACATTTGCTCTTTTAATAGTCTGGTGTGTTATAGTGCTAAGGAATTATGTGTAAACATATAATTGGGCAGTGGGAACAAGCTCAGAATGCAGTGCAGTCCTGATTCTCACTTCTTGGGTGTTAGCATGACGTCTTGATTTAGTAATATAGTAATAACAACAAATGCATCTTATGGCTCTATTAACTGATTTCTTTGTCTAATATGGTATTTGCATTTTATTTTCTGAGGTGTCTTTAATATATTCACCTTGTGTAGTTTCTGAGGAGCTGCAGAAGGTTTGGTGACAATAAGAAAAGGAAAGATGGAGTTCTGTTAGGAAATTACATTGATTTCCACCTGTGCGAACCACTGCTCTAGGGACACTTGACCCACAAATATATATATGGCATAGTTTAGAGCCCAGCTTAACGAGGTCATTTGAAGTTGGACTTACTTGAGCAAGGCCAGAGTGGGGGTTATCTGCAGTGTGCTTTAAAAACTGGGAGTTGGGAATTGGTAATGTAGGGGGGCCTGTAAAGGTGTGACTTTTCCTATCCATTTTCAAAGTCTTTTACTTACATTAATATCTGTATCTCAAGTTATTGCATGTTTTTGAAATTATACTAGCAAACTGTAACTTAGTTTTTCACATGATAGGCAAAAATAATTTTCTTTAGGCAACAGGTATTTTTCTTTGCTGTAGCTTTGTTTTCAGCCATATTTTTTGTTCTTTGAGTCCTTTACTATGCTTTCCTCACTTGCTTCTCTTTCTGTATTTCCATTCAATCATTTGTCCACTTCTGTGGATTATCTGCAGTAGTAAAAGATGCTTCACAAAGTACGCTATCAGTCTGACAACAGCAATGTGATAAAACTCGAATGTTTCAGATATTTATGTTGCAAGGACTATACTTCTAAAGCTGGGTATGGTAACATAGATAAACAGTTGTCATTTGGATAAATGAAGAAATTATAGATGTGTAAGAAGGGAAGGGATTTCATGAAGTCAGCCCCTGCTGTGATTTCAAAACAAATATACTGAAATCAGTTCTGACAGACATTTGTCTGATCTTCTCTTAAAAAAAATCAAAAGAGGGGAATACCACACCTGTTCACTGATCTATTTATAGCTTGTACATAACTATTGTTACAGTTAGAAGGCTTTTCTTAATATTTAACATAAGTCTCTGTCTTCGTGCTAGTTAAGCCAGTTAGTTCTTGTCCAAGTATTATTACTCATGAAGAATAATGATTTCTGTACTCTTTGCACCAATGTTTTGCATATGTGAAGACTCCTTCTCCCTTTATTTCAGACTTTTCTTTACTAAACTATGCAAACAGGCTTTTTCTTCACAGATTGAGTTTTCTTAGGGTTGTTGTTGTATAACTCTGTTGGACTCTGTGTGATTTGTCTATATCTTTTTCAAAGTTCCCCAGGCAAAGTCTTACAGCAACAGAGCAATTAACTTACAGAGTAAGTTGCAGCAGAAGTAACATGACAGCCTTATTAAAATGTCATTCTGGGGTGTGTTTCTGCAGATATGGTTGGGGCTGGTGCTTCTTTTAGTGTGTTTTTTATGTTTTGCGGGGTTTCTTGTTTCTTGGCGTTTTTTGTAGTTGTTGGGTTTTTTTGGCTTTTTGTTTTGCTCCTGCATGTTAACACAGGAGCTTGTATTAGTGCTTGTTAAATCAGGTATCTCTTTCTTCATATGTTTGAAGTTTGAATTATCTTTCTGAAGAATAGAACCTTATACTATATTGAATTCAGTCTTTATTTCTGGTTAGTTTTCTTGTAGTAAGCATTTCTAGTCTCAAACCAGGATCACTGTTCAATAAATTATTCTACAGGAAAATGTGCAGTTTCTGCTCTTCCACATCTATTTGCCAGTGCATACAATCCCTGTGGCTTTTGAACACATAGCCTGCTCTACAACAGGAAACTTGATTGAGAACAAGTTCTCCTAGGGTTAGATGCAGCTTTTATTGACAAAAGTGTGTCGTTACCAGTCTGTTTTATACATGTGCTGTCTTTCAGGTAAGTCATTTTGCTAAGATAACTTCTGTCAGTCTAGCAGTACATGAACAAGTCTTTTGCTATTTTGAGATGTCATGCAGTCTAATGACATAGTAGATGAAATTTTTATTACCTAGGCATGCTTTATTGGAAGAATTGCAGAGTGAGCTATGGAGCAGATGTGTTCAGCACATCTGTTATGCTGTTATATATACCATGTCTTACACCATTTTATAGGACTTACATAAATTATTTTAGCCGTAATTTTCAGGGTTAGACCATAGATGGGGCAAATTGTGCAATTCTTTCAGCGGTGCTGCCTTCACAAAAAACAAAACAGACATCAATAATGATTCTTAAACAAGGTCTTTAATTGCTTGCAAAAATAAGTAGTCAGTGTTGATTACCTCTTACCTATCCCAAAATTATTTCAAAATAATTTGGACAAGAGAGTTCTGTAAATGCTAACAGTTGAATGTCACGTTACCAAAATGGTAACAGTGGGAACTATGGTCTCACCTTTGAACCAGGATTTGAAAGCTAGGATACATCTAGATCAAGCTGTTTGAATTTTAAAAGGGAACTAAAGTCCTGACACAAGCAGTAATTAAACAGCTAAAGAAAATCTAAAGCAAATAAGGTACTCTACATTAAGATGTTCATGTTCTCTACAGCATGAGAATTGTAACCCTAAATATTTTTTGATGCTAACTGCTCATGACTGGTGAAGCTCAACCTGTATTTAATTGTTGTTTGTCACACTATGTGCATTTTTAGAAATGTCAGAATTATTGTAACTCCAGCATGAGGCTTTTAGGCTTTTTTTTTTTTTTTTTTTTTTTTAATAAGGATCAATTGGAATAACAAACCCCAAATCTTCAAGTGCTGTTTTATATTTTCCGTGATGGCTTGTTGATATCTGAATGGGTATAAAGCAGGAATTAGAAAAGCATTTCTTGCACTGGTGATACCAGCAAGTGCAGTAACTTCAGGCAGGGATAAGGTGGATAGTGTAATGAATAACTTCTTAAGCTGCTGCAGCCAGTTTCATTAAAGAATATCTATTATGGCTCTGTGACTGTGATACTGGCACTATCGTGAATACCAAATGACACCTTCAAATGAATATTTAATGCTGTTGGTGAAATGGCTGACAAGTTTTACCTAAAATCTTAAACCGTAATGAAATCAAACTGAAGATAATAAAGTGTTTTCCTCCGACAGGTAAGCATGAATGAATGCTTATAGAAGAGTGAGAACAGGGCAAGCTTATATAATACTTAGCTTGAATGTTTTTTCAATCCCTAAATATTTTCAGAAATGTGTTTGTTCTAAATCTGGTGTGGTTTTTGTGTGGCTAGTAACCTTTGGACTTTTATCCTCAACTTGGCCAGTTATTGGGTTTTTTTCATGCTGCTAAATGTCTGGTATCCAAATGTCCTTTGGTATGATATTTGTTGTTATTTATTTATTTATAATTTTTGAACTTAGCTTGTACTGGTATCCTTTGGTGCCACATTTCTTTTGGGAAAGAATGAACAATCCATCTCTTTGTTCCTTATATGAGTTTGTAACTCTTTATTGCTTTCTCCTTCCACCTGAATATTTCTGAAACCAAAGTGTCAGAACTTGCCTGTTTGTTTTCCCCTGTAGAACCCATTCTTTGCCTTCGATTTTACTTTTTGTTCTTCTCTGAAACTACTGTTTCCCTTTCTGGAGCTGAAGGCCCTAACACTACTAGTGACATTCAAGATGTGCAAAGTGTCATCTCTTTTGAACTGGTTTGTGTTTTCCCTCACCCCCCTATAATAATTAATAATTTCTTATTGTCTTTCATTGGTGAGTGTTGGCAATATTCACTGCAAAGCCCATGGGTTTGTTGTGTGCAAAGTTAGAAATGCTTTTCTTCACCTTCACTTCTGCCCCCCAACTTGTCTCACTTTCATTCATCTGTGCTCTCTTCTGTTTTATTTGCTCAGTCCCTGAGTTTGATAAAGACCACCTCCTCTACTGCTGTCAGCCCTTTCCTTGCTTTCCCAAATACTGTAATATTGATGGGCACAGTAGTGTTGGAAAACTTTTCACCTTGCTCCTGTCTCTTGAATAGTTTAGAGTATCTTGAACAACACAGACTCATGTGGAGCTTCACTGGTACCCTCCTTTCTTACGAGAACAACCATGTCTAATTTTCTATATTTTAACCAATTTATTGATGCAAAGGTCTTTTTATTTGTGCTGTGACTCCAAGAAAGCCTTTGAGGAGACTTCCAGCACTGGAAGTCCAAGTGCACCATGATAGTGACTGAATGGCTTTAAACTGATGGGGAGTAGATTCAGATTAGTTATTAGAAAAGAGTTCTTCACTGTGAGGGTGGTGAGACACTGGCACAGGTTGCCCAGAGAAGCTGCAGCTGCCCCATCTCTGACAGTCTTCAAGGCCAGGTTGGACAGGGTTTGTAACAACCTGGTTTAGCATAAGGTGTTCCTGCCCATCCCAGGGAGGTTGGAACTAGATGATCATTAAGGTCCCTTCCAACCCAAACTATTTTATGATTCTGTGATTTTTAAAAAGATCAGAATCTGTGCAGTGGCCAAGAGGGATGGTCCCAGCATGAGTTCTTGCTCCTTTTTTGTGTTGGTATTGGTTCTTTGGAATTGTGAGATCAGTGACATAGGCTGATGGTTAATTAAAACTTAAATCTTTTCAGCTGGATTAGCAGTTTGCCCTGCACCTCCTGCTTGTCACTGCGGTTCATCTGGAAAGCAGCAGTTCCTGTAGGCAAGCGGGACTACTTCCTTGACAGAAAAGCAACCTTGGCAGTGGAACTGTAGTGTTAAAGGTGATTATTAGACGTGGGCATGTACATAGTAATCCTTCCATTGAAACTTTTGAGTCTGTAGTTAGTTTACCTTATTATCTGTATTTATGAGGGTTCTTAAATTTTAATCACTTGAGAGGCAAGTATAATTATTTAGCATCGTAGATGTCACTGTGATGATTTAGTACCCACCGCTAAGGGGTGTGCAAGGGGAGATGGAAGAAGGAAACCTTATGAGGATACATTGTGTTCATGTCTTTGCATTTCATTCTGGAGTTTTTTGTCAGAGGGAGACTTTCATTGTTCCATTCTGGTTTAAATGTTAGTATGAGGGATTGAGTTAAATTACTTTTTTTTTATATATATATATTTTTTCCTCTGGTCTGCAGGAAGCTGAAGGTTGTTAGCAAAGCACAAAGTGAGAGAGTTTGTGTACTTGATAGCTTAGCAGTATCTTACTGTGTCAGTCTGTGTGGGTCATGCTGTTTAAAAAACAGCGCATACTGAATATGGATATGAAAATGGACAAGTTTGTCCATTTAGATCTTCTTGGTGAGACCTGCTGGCTACAAAACTGGTGCACAATCTTCTTATGCATGTGGTAAAAAAAAAAATAAATCCTTGGATTTTGCATAGTACATGCTACCTGTGCATGTGGTTTTCTCAGTTTCTATTAATGTATATTAAGGTTATACTTGTCTGTCTTCTCAATGGTATTATTCAGCCCTCTATATAGTTCCAGGTGTGAGATGTCTGAGTATACCCATACCTGTGTCTCCCTGGTTAAAATTATTGCTCTTTGTTGTTGTTAGTGGTGAATGTTTTACTCTTGAATTGGAGATAGATTCAGGAGTTGTTTTGGTTTTGTTTTTTTTCTACGCTGTGTCAGAGTTCTATATGACTCATGTTATCC
Source organism: Psittacus erithacus (assembly GCA_009867235.2). Taxonomy (NCBI): domain Eukaryota; kingdom Metazoa; phylum Chordata; class Aves; order Psittaciformes; family Psittacidae; genus Psittacus; species Psittacus erithacus. The sequence continues at coordinate 13,382 of WYDI02031876.1, read as the reverse complement.
TACTTAAATATTCTATGTTAATGTATTATGAGAGGCTTTTGCATTTTGTATTTTTATTAAGGATGGAAATAATGGAATAAATGTCTGACAATGTGCAGAGTTAATTAGAGTTATGATGGGGAGAGAGCACACAGGGTATCAAACCAGGAAGACTGGAGTGTGAGCCAGGAAAGGTATCTTAAGCAGAAGCTCCAGCAATGGTATGTTAATGGAGTGTGAAAGCTTGATGGCAAGGTAGAGGAAGAAGATGAGAGAAATCTTAGTTATATTGCCATGCTCTGGTTTTCCTCATTGTATTGCTGCCTTATGTAGTGTGTAGGAAGAACCATGCATTGAGGAATGAGTAAGATAGTATGTAATGAAGGCTGTTCACTGAGGAGGGTTGCCTCTTGAGCTGTTGCAAGGTTTAAAAGACGTATAGCAAATGAAACCTGAGCTACCTTCACAGTCAAGACACAAAAATGACCCTAGAGAATTAGATTTTGTCCTTTCTGGTGTCATAGGAAGATGCCAGGCAGACCATGTTAATCAGAAAGGTTCACATGTCTTGTTTTGTTCAGGTTTTTTGGTACTTGATTTGAAATGATAGTAGTGTGATTTGCCGCCATGATTGAAACTCACATGCCATAGTGACTGTGAAATCACTGAGTTTTGCTGAATGGAAGGTGCTATCAATTGTGATGGTTATGTTGAAGAAAAGCAAAGTTTCTTATCACCTGAAGATAGATATTAAAACTAGCTGTAGAAATGGAAAATGAGTTTATTTCTCTGGCTTATTTCCCAAAATAGTCTCTCAGTCTATCACTGACACAGAACTGGAAGATGAACTGAAAAGGACAGAGGTACTTACTGGGGTTTAAGGATGTGCTTTCATCTGTATGTTCTCAAAAGCAAAATTTGACTGATGATTTATACATAATTCCTCTTGTACATTAAATGCTCCACTTGTTTGCAATATTCAGTTTCTGCCGGAAGCCTGCTTTTTTTTTTTTTTTTTCTTGTGTACTTTATTTTTGCTTGAAGAACACTGGTCATAGATGATAAGTGGTTTGGGATAGGTTTACTTTGTTAGTGAAGAGTTATTCTTAAAATTAGTCACTGGTTGTAGCACGGTGTTCCATTATTAGAGTTGTGAAGATTGCAGAAATTGCTAGTATCAGTACTACTGGTAAGATTAAGTTTGCTTACTGTGTATAGTTAGTCCTTCGGTTTAACTTGTGACCTTGAATTCTGTAACCTGGGAAAGAGATAGGCTCTTTTCTTCTAAAGTGTATGCTGTGAACTGTCTGTGACACACACTTGCAAAAAAGTTTTCAGTCTGTGGGATGTGGAGTAGGGGACACGTAGTTACATTTGTAGTGGGGGATAGTTTACATTGTAACACCTTTAGCACGTCTCAAAAATTTTGACTTGCTTCTAATATTTGAGTCCTACGTTTGGAGTAAAACTAATGCTGGTGCTGCTCACGACAGCTTCAGCAAAGGCCTCCAAATGACAACAGCAGCTGCTGAGTGGAGAGCACCACTGAGATTTTTAGAAGAAACAGAAGCACCTAAATCTGATTATGACACTCACTGTAATGCATGCTTCATGGGAATGTATGGATTGAAATTTCATACACCTATCTTCTTTGGGAAGCCTTTTATGGGGCTACTCAGTTCACATACGATAGTTAATTAGCAAAAAAAGTTACAAACATTACAGAAGTGTTTTACTCCATGGGCATGACAATGTTAATATACTGAATAAGTCATCAATGTTTTTCTGATGTGAGTAGCATTAATCAGTTACTATGGCATATAGCTTAGTTAATGGTAAGGAATTTGTTATTCTTAGGTGTTGTGATGCTCTGAGGCTTCCCGTCAAGATGGTGGTAATAAATTTCTGAGATGCCAGAGTGATTTGGAGGCAGTGGTGCGGTTATTTGTAGCCCAGTGAACTGTGTCCATAACTTTTTAACATGCCTTTGTAAGAAAATCTGCTTTTGGATAAGAGTAGAGGAGTATGAGCAGTTGATTTCTAGCCACTGTGTTCTGCTGCAAAATTGGCAACCCTAAAATATTTTGCAAGATGTCACTATGGCATCTGTCCACAAATTTCAGCTGTTGTGACCCTTTCTCACTTTAAAATGCATGTTTTTGTTTCATAATGGTTTAAGTTTGTTCTGTTGTTTTGTTTTGTTTTTTCTTGGAATTGTGAACAGGTCTTAGAAAGCATTATGACTTTCAAGGCAGGTTTGCTTGATGTATCAGCAAAGTCGTTCTTCAGTTAGATCAAGAAATGAGCTGTCAGAGTGCTTTGGCTGCTGCTGAACAATAACAGATACAGGAAATAAAGAAGTTCTGTAAGACTTGAATTAGGTGAAGAAAGAGATCTTGCTGAGGAAAGTAGATGCTTTTTTGTTTGAGGCCGATTACAGTCTTATCTTTTTTGTGTACTTGAAGTGGAGTGGGCTCATGAAGGGTTAGCCAATAGAGGCTCTTGATACCATTCGGAAAGAAGAGGTTCATTCAAAGCAGGAAACTTATATTTAAGTGCATTGAAACTCTCTAAATATGCTTATCACTCCCTATCAGCTGTAAAGGAAGTATAGAGAGATTAGTTTTCCTAGACTACAGTTACTCTTTGTGAATATTGCTGTAAGTGTTAAGATACTTATCTCAAAAGCATAATTTTGCTGTACACTCATCTTGAAGTAAATTATCTGCTACTTTGCATTTTTATGAGAACAATCCTTAAAAAGCATCCTTGCATTCTCAAACCTTCCAGCACGCTTTAACTTTTTCAAGTCGAAATCATTGTTCATCAAGCTGATAAATGTTCTATGAATGTGTCAAATTACTGTTTATGGGACAGCAGGAACTAAAGTTTTAATCTGAGTAGGATGAAGATTTGCTTTTGTCACTGGGCATGTTGGATCTTTCAGTTCATTCTGAAGTCTGTTTCTCAATGTACTTTGAGAGATGAGCTGCCTTTCTGGTGCTAGAACTGACAGTACTGCTTTTCAAGGTTTTGTCCTTCCTGTAATGGGGAGGGCACTATCCATAATTAAAAGTTGTATCTTATGCAAGTCTGGGTTTCTTTTTTTTTTTTTTTTTTTGTCTTTTTTTATTAAACTCTGGCAGGAGTACAGCTGGTAACCATTCTTTTTAAAAAATAAGCAAGTACCAAATTATATCTGTAGCTGTACAGATGAGGTAAGTTTGCATGGTCTTGTGTGCTAACTTAGGCATAAATTCACTTTTTTTCCTGCCAGGAGGATTTTGGAAGTCTTCAATTTAAGAATTTTCAAGTCTGCACATTGTAGAGGTACCTGATATATCTGTAACAACAGTAAAGGTATTGATGCTTGAGCCATCCCACAATTGCTGTCTGCAGTCTTTCTGATATTCTGCACTGAACAGTGTATGTGTAGGTGGTGTACAGAAGCAAGATGGCTTCTGCATGCACTGCATTTTTATACAGGTGAGGATTGCATTATCCATCTAACTTTTTATTGCACTTATGTTAGATATGTTGTGATTTAATAATTCTTCTGAACTGTCTTTTGGTAGGACTGTCCTATCTTGCAGCTGCCACTTTTTTTCTAATTTCCTTAATGATTGTCTTTATGTCAAAGTGCATTTAATGTAAAAATTATTAAATAAACGTAATAAACCACAATATTTAGGCTTGTATAAAATTCATCTTCTAATTGTGGGTGTTGCCCTCCCAGTTGCAGGGAGGATAAAAGTTCAAAAAGCAGCTCTGTCAGTTTTAGCACCATAAATGCAGCTCATCTCCTTTTTTAAAAAAATCCATAACAATGAAAATTAAATTGTGGAAAATCACAATAAATTATTATATTTATTTAAAAAATTCACCATGTATATATAAAAATGTATAAGTACATTTTGTTGGACTTTTAAATATGATTCAGGTTATTTGCTTAAGATAGAATTCGTGTATTTTATTGTGTCTACTTGATCATTGCCGGTTGTAGGGGTTTGCGCTAGGAGTTGTGTCCATAAATGTTTTCTGCTAAATAGGAATATGGATCTCAAAATGTTTTATTTTTAGTCCATCAACTGAGTTTCTTATTAGTTGAGACTGTAAAGCAAATAATAAAAATTTCATGTGATGTTTAGCCAGATATGTTGGAAAAACCCTAAGCAGGGGAATCGCTCTAGTTAGTTCTGTTAACTGATCTGTAATCATTTCAAGAAGCCATATTTTGCTTGGCAGTAATAATAATCCTTGAAATCAAGGCATTTACTGTGTTTTTGCTTTTAATTCTGAGGTAGAAGCCAAGCTAATTATTACATTCTTTTACTCTCAACTGATGTGAAAATAAATAGTGGCAGCTCTTAGACCCTTTCTGTTAGCCTTCTCAGTTATTTATACAATATTTAGAATCCACTGGAATCTTCTTGTTTTCCAGGTATTTCCAAATATTTGCTAGAATGGGCCAGGAAACTGAACCACTAATCTTGTGAAGAGTTGTTAGACTCTTACAAGTCCCTGGGTCTTTAATTTAAAATATTTGATCTGAAGTATATTATAGGTAGTGCATTGTATCTGTTGCTGTTGTGGATGGTGAAATTTCTATTCCAGTACCACTGTGCTGTGGTTTGGAGACATCCTGTTGATTTTTTTTAATTGTATTTTTATTCTTTTTTCCACCAAAACCTGAACAAAAACTGGATGCTGGCTGTTTGTTCCTTTTTTTTTATCACCACTAGCTATTTCATCATCTAAATTCAGTAAAACACATGTATCTGAGCAGCTCCCTATGCCCTTAATGCATTTTTATTAAATTAAAAAAGAAAGTTTGTTAACTTTGGGTGGATTGGGTGCTATTAATTTATAAAGCACTTTATGCTGATATAGGTAGTTGACTCATGGTACGATGTGCTTAAGGTTGTTTGATCTCTGTACAATAGGTTAAAATAGCTCAGTCTTCAGCAAAACTGGTTTAAGTACAAGAGAGAGAAATTCAGGGCAAAGTTTAGAAGTATACTGACTAAACTATGTACAGTCAGACAATCAAAACAAGACTTAATATGTTTTTAAAAATAAACCCAAGTACTTTTGCAGGAAATAAACTGGAAATACCCTTTCTGCAAAGGAGTATTTGATGTGTTTATGGTACTTACTCTGTCAAACAGTCATCCTAGTAGTAGAGGAGTTTAGTTCAGCTGTTCAGGATAGAATTGTTGAATGATGGTAACTATTGAAGAGCAAGCTGTAAAGGGGAAAAATAGAGGGGAAAACAGTTTCTCATGCTGTCTTGGATCCAGGACAGGTAGTCACACCTGAATTGCTGCCTTGGTTGTGAGGAATGCTGGTCTGGATTGTCTGGATTTTGTCTCTTCCTTGCTCTGGGGCATCAGCTGGGAGAGCTTGATGGGTTCTCCTGTTTTGTCACTCCTTCCTAGTACAGCAGAATTAGGTGAACCTTCTCAGTGTATCCTGTCCAGTGCAGTTAATCTCACTATCAGTATCAATTAAGAGGAGAACGAAGTGCTTCAGAATATAAGGGGCACATGACAGAGGAAGACCTAAGAACGAGACTATTACTGCTCTGTGGCTCAACCTTTATGGCATGCTGCTGATACACAAGATAACTCCCTGCCAGCTTTTGGACCTTAAGATTCCTTGAGGTGTGCAGAGAAGGCTGGAAGCTTAACAGCTTTTTTTCTAAGCAACTTTTATCCGTTAATTCTCTTCTGATAGCTTTTCATTTCGAAAGATCCCATGGTACTGTGACAGGAATGTTTCTGTTATCTTATTCATCAGTTAATTTCTAATGCTCGAGATTTGGCATATGGACTCCTTTGTTTTGTTTTGTCTTACAAATGTTACCTTCATGTATCAATGTGTCATTGGCTTTTGACTTGCATTTATTTAATCTTTTCTGCTTTCCCTGTGAACACCTTTTCTTATGTATTTTTACAATATGTTAAAGATCTGAATTTTTCTAAAACTGAATTCACATCCAGTGGGTTAGACTCCAATTATTACTGACCTTTCTGTTATCTGCTAAAATATTTTTGTTATTGCTTTTTGCTTCTCTTTTTTTTGTCTTCTTAATGGTTTTGTGTTGTTGCCACTGCTTTTGTAGTCTTTGAAAAAGGTGGCTTTTTGTCCAGTGTTCATTTGTGCGTATGTCCAGATAAAATCCTCTCTCTTGCTCTTGTTTCTATGGAGTTACCTGCTTTTAGGTATCCACTAATGTCTTGTAACAAGAATGAATTTTCTTCTATGCTTGCCATGCTATGTAAGGTGCTGTCATTTATGCCAACAATTGCTTTGAGCTATGAAAAGGTCTACTATAGAAATTCAGGTTTAGGTATTATTATTTGCAAGTAAATAAAGTGTCTTGTTCACAGGCACTATTTTTATTTTTCTTTTTTTTTTTTTAATTTAAAAAACTGAGTGAGCAGTGCTGCACATCATTTTGGTTAAAGGTTAAGTAAGTATATTTGACTAGGTGATCACTTGAGGTTTTATTATCCTTGCTTACAGTGATTTATAAGAGTTTGGTTGTTTACAAGTAACACTTTAGAGGTAAAACCATTTTATCTGGTTCATTCTTCTTGCTATGAAATAAATTTTTATAGTCTTTATATTCTGATTAGCCATTCTGCAGTCTGAAAAATTATCTGTGAACACTCACTCTTAATATTTACCTAGCTCTTTGTATCATCTACTTTTTTATAGATACACGTCTGAATAGCAATGCTAGCAAATTTTATTTTGTTTCTTGTCATTTTGGTTTAACTTGCTTATGCCTAATATAGCATAATCTGCAATTTAATCTTCACCTGTGGTTGGAATAATTACAGTGCATCTTCCTTCTTTTGAGTTCACATTGTGTCATTTTGCTCTGGTGTGAGAATGGGGAGCTATGCATACTTGGACTGATCTACTTTAGTGAAGATTTGTAGGGAATTGATATCCTCGAGATTCCTGCTCCGCTATTGGAACAGGTTTGGACTCCAAGGGTATAAGGCACCTTTCTATAATGGTAAAGTGTTACTGTACGAGTCTGAGTTCCTTACAAAATCAGGCTAAGTTAGATTGCTTGTTTCACTGTATTTGTTTTCTCAGTTTTTAACACAGCATAGGCTTATGTTCTTAAGTTCTTTCAGACACTACCTTTACTGTTCTCATATGATTAGTTTATGGCTCTTATTGTAGCCATAGCTAAATTTACTCTTTAAAAATTGCACTTATGTTATGAAATTGGATGCCATAGAGACCATTTAATTTCTGCCCACTGTATGGCTCCATATTCACAGAACTAAAACACCCTTTCTAGCTCACTTAATAAATACTCATCTCATAAAGTATCTGCTTGCTACCTTCCTGTACTGTATGAGGGTAAAGCTTTCTTATTTTTTTGTTTGTTTCTAGCCTGCAATTTTTCTGGCTCTGACCAAGTCAGTCATGAGAGATGATGGAACATTTATGCTGGTGTTGTGAGCGGCAGCTTAACCATGTTGTGTTTATTACAGGAAAAGTTGTATACATATGGTCAATTAGCACAGGTGTCTGAACAACTGGGATTATCATCTGCATGACTTATTTACCTTCAGGCTTTGTTTCATTTGCCATAAGAAAGCTAAAAACCATTTCCAAGAATCACCTGGATATTTTCTTCCCTCAGCAGCTTTCACACATTCTGAAAGGCTTCCATGCTCTGTGGAAGGTAGCTGATGGGAAATGAATCATGAATATAAATCAGCATCTCTCCACCCTTATATCCAAAATGCTGTTGCTAGGATATTCTTCTTTGTTTGCTGCTCTTATCACATCATCACCTTTTTGAAATTCACTCTCTGTCATCCTTTCTTTAATTACATTCAAATTCAAGCTGCTTGTGTCTCTGTGAGACCTTGACATAATCTTGTTCTACCTTTGCATCTGCTCTCATATTTTGCTGCCTTTTCTTCTCCTAAGTCCCAGTTTTCTCTCTTTTGCTTTCTTTTTGTCCTGTGGATTGTCATCTACTTTGATGTGTGTTTTGCTACCTTTCTACTGAATTAATATTTTTTTTTTTTTAAAGAAAAAATATTATTTTTGTCAGCTTCTTTTTTTAGCTCTCTCCCCACCACCACCCTGTTGTTAGAGTCCATTGCAAAAATGAGCAGTTAAAACCAGAATCATTTTAATGTTATTAGCTTGTTTTTGGAGTCACACTAAATGCTAACAAAAAGTTTATTCAGAAGTTTAGTTGGTGATTAATTGTACTTTGGATAGAAAGAATTTTGATCAAAAGAGGTGATAAAGTGAGAAGTCCCTGAGGTACACAGAGAAATGTAATTGCAGATTTTCTAGTTTTTTGCTCTTATTTTTTGTTTTTTTTTTTTTTTTTTTTATTTTTTCTTTGTTATTAGAAGGAAGTGGAAGGGATAAGAAATAGATGCTCACTCATTAGTTTGTTTTTTTATTGAGAGATGCCACAGATTGATAATAAAGAATGAATTCTTTTAGCTCGAGGAACTTGCAGATGTTTCCTAAGGTGTTCAGGTGTCATGGTTTAGTGTGTGGTGTCCCTGCCCATGGCAGGGTGGTTGGAACTAGATGATCTTAAGGTCCTTTCCAACGTTAACTATTCTATGATTCTATGTTTCTTCTTCAGCTTGCCTGCCCTTTATGACCCCTGCAGCTCAAATATCTTGAGCTTCCATCTATGGTTATTTCAGCTAGGTTAAGGAAGAACATCTAGGGTATTTCTGTTTGGAGATACAACTTTTTTTAACTTTCATAAAGTGTGGCGGAAGTTTTAAAATGTCTTACAGAACTTACGTATTTCTCTGAAATGCTTGCAAGAAAGTGTTACAGAGTAATTAATCCAAAGTCATGGAACACATTTTTATGTTTAATGTATTAACACAGCTCATTAAATCATGCCTTTTATAAAATTGCATTATCTCACATTTTAAGACAGTTGGATCAAATGCAGAATTAAATACATGTTTTATAGGGACTTTAGTGAATAATTCTTTGGAAGATCCTCCAAGAGTACTGCTGATACAAAAAACATAGCATAGGAAATAACTGAATATGTGTTCTGTTTTATCTTTTTCACTCTTGGAGATGCAAAACATGCAAAGAATCGGATGTGGGGAAAAACATTAGCGGCATTTAAGACTTTAAAGATAATCCCAGTTTGCAGAGCAAGTCAGATTTCTTGGAATCTTGTGTACCACAGCAGCTTGCTTTTTGTTTTGTTTTGGTTTTTTTTTAATTGACATTTCTGTCTCCTACTGTGGTGGCACCAAGAAGCTGGAGATCATGTTAGCAGCAGAAGTTGGGGTTCTGTCTTGAGACTGTGGGCAGCTCAGGCCAGATGTACTAAACTCACTCTCGCAGGCTTTAATACTTTACAAAGCATTAGAGGGGATCTTTCCCACAACACTTGGAAGCTATTTCAGGTACTGTTTTGAGGCGCTTGATGGACTTGGGAGTATGTAACTCGGAATATGCTTGTATCATATGTTCAGCTTTTAGTTCTAATGTGCTCTCTTGCATGTGCTTTCATCTGAACTGATTTCTGATTGCAGAGTGGGACCTCTGGATCTTCTTTGAAAGCCTGATCTCTTCTTGGTTATTATGGAGCTTGAAATTCTCAGTAATAGATGAGTCCTCTGATATGTAGCTAAAAAGCAGTATATAGGAAAGACTTCTTTTATGCCTCTGAAGTCCAAATTTCTTTCTGAAAAATATGCCAGAAGTACTTGAAGCTTTGTAGTTCCACTGATGAAATGAATATTGCTTGAAAAGGGTGTTTTCATGAAATCCCTGTGTAAGAAAGATGGTGCCAGAAACTCTTAAATGCCTAAATGAAGATCCTCAGAAATCCTTTGGAAAATTGTAATTAATTTGTTGTTAGCTAGAAAACTAGCAGAATATTTAAGCAAGTAAGCCTGACTGAATGGTGCTGAAAAAGCTGCCTGCCTCCCCTCTGTTCTCAGCATGTGCTCCCAAAGGTGGTCCTGTGCTGGCGTTATGGGTCATTTGACACTGGCAAGGAACTAAACCATGAAAAAACACACAAAAAGGGTCGTTCTGTTGGTTTAGCTTCTTGAATGAACTTGCAGGGAAATCATCTGTGTTATCAGAGCGGGGTACATTTTTCAGCTCTGAGTCAGGAGCTGAAATACTGGATGAATGGTCCACTGCAGCTGAGAAGAGGAAGAAGGGAATAGACTCTCCCTACTTGGTCACAGTGACTGCTTAAGAAATTGGAGTTACCTTCTATGATCTTGCATTAAAAATTCTGGATTCTTCCTGTGGTAGCCAGTATTACAACAAACCTCATTGTCTATTTAGGGATATGTCTTTAGTTTTTTGCTCTGAAGCGCTGTAATAGGATCTCATTGAAAGATTATTTTAATTGGTCCTTAATTATTGGGGTTTTTTTAATTGGCTGGTGTTCACAATATTGTCATAGACAAGTATTGTTCATAAATATGTTCCCTGTGTTTCTGATTTTGTGGTTGACTTCTATTTTGTATATTAAAAGTTAATACCCACTATCTTCCAGAGGTATTTGCTTTCGGGGGTTTTGGGATATCTGTGTAATGCTCTTGAATTATCATTAAAAGAACCTTACCAATTGAAGTTTTCTAGCTTATATAATCAGTAGGTATTGGTGAGTCTTGATTTGTGCTTTGAGTTTCATATATATAAATCTATATGAAATACATGTAGTTCTAAACACAGAACTTTGTACACTAGGCACAGGAACCTGTAGAAAAAGAATTGGTTCTTAATAATCTGGACTAGTGAGTAACCCATGTAGCAGTGTTATGGCTAATTAAGCTATTAATCATCATTTGGAGGTGTAGGTAGAGACTAAATTCAGCTTAAGTCTAGAAGAATGTTTAGTTTGGGTTTTGTGTTTTCTGAAAGCCTGTATATGTTGCTGATAACCCAGTGAGGCTTTGGGGACAATACCTGTTTTCTCTGTATGTCTTATCTACATACGCAGTCTTATTTGTACTTTATATGTGTTAAACAAATTCAGCTAGCAAAACTTAATTAACAGTATGCATATTTGATATCTGGGATATTAGAAAACTTGACTGTAAGCAATGAAGAGTTGACTGTTTTACATGGCTTTAACAACTTCAATAACTGTGGTTTTGGTTTTGCATTTTAGGAAATAAAATAATGCTAATGAAGCAACAGTTTCCCTGAAGTTCAAGTTTTCAGACTCACTGCCATTATGGGTATGTCTTGTGTGTAATGTGTAGGAAAAATTTCATTTGGACACTTTTAATTTCTGTTGAAGACCAGAACCATTAATACCATTCCTAGGAAATACGTGCTTTTGCTGTGTAATCCAATGCAATGTGTATGGGAAAGGTAGTGTTCAACCTTTCATAATACTTCTGTGGTTTTCCTATTGGAATATAGCACTTTCCCCTCACTATGTGGGAACTTAAAAATTCAAGTAAAAGACACTAAGATTCATGGTATTAGGGTACTGGGCAGTATCTACCATGCTCTTAAAAGGTAAAAGTTATTTGAACAAAACTCTCACAAATTCTATGTTAAGAATTTTATTGTGTTGCCTTGTGTCATTGCAATGTAAAGGCAGGACTACAGATGTGTCTGTGCTTTTCTAAATATGTAACATATTCATATTACTTCAAATTTAGTACTGATTTTTCAAGTTGTGCATGCTTTCTAATGAGTTGACTGTGTTGCTATTGTAATCTAACAAACCAACCAACCAAAACATGGTTACTGGTATTGCTTTTGTTTACCTGTTATTGTTACACTAATTTGTCTTGACCTCATGCTTAAAAATCAGGTAGCTCAATCTAGGAATACATCACTCTTTAGATTTCTGATATTCTCCATCATTTTGTATGACAGAAATGACTACGGAGTCACAGTGGATATCCAGCAAACTTTAGATGCTTTGCCACAGTGCTTTGATTTTCTTTGTATGAAATATGCTACCAAGCAACCACTGGAAATTCAGTCCTCCAACCAGCTGCTGGAATAACAACACTAGAATAGGCTATAACACCATAAAATAGTTCAACTTTTAATTGTGGCAAGATTTGAATTATGTCTCAGTGTAAAAAAGAAATAACTAAGTTGCAAGAATGCCTTCAGTTCTGCTATTAAATATTGCTAATTAGACTTTAATAGATTTGCATATCTTAGTAGTTATGATTAATGACAGCATGAATGATGATTGAAGTTAATTTTCAGACCAGCTTTCTGATCTGTTAGGAATCTATTAAACTAGATGCTGAAACTGCATAGTTTCCTGATATGATAAAAATATTTGGTTATATTTGAATAGTGTGTGAAGGAATTCTCATCACTGGTGAATACCTGGAATACTTGCTTGCTGAGTTTTATTCAAGGCCATGTTTGAGAAATACTGTTTTTTGTAAATCACAGTGCTTAGGAATTCTTCAACAAGCACATCCTTTGGAAAGTAGTGTGAAGGCATACAATCAACACCTTTGTAGATAAATTTTGTTATCCAGAGTTCTAGATGCATGTTGAGTATAGTAGCTTTGCTGTGGCAAGGAATTAATATAAAGTATTAGTGACAGATTTCCCTTAATGATGGATGTACAGGATTTTGAGCTTCTAAGTGCTTTCCTAAAGGAGCATCCCAGATCTGGGGCAAATCATATCTAGCATGGCCTCAGTCCATCACAGCTGCAGCAGATCTTAATGGTGGGCAGATGGATGAACAGAGGCATTCCTGTGTGTCTTTGCTTTACTTAGTTTTAATTGCTTTTCAAAAGTGAGGGCATTTTTTGTTGGAATTTTATAGCGAATCAGGTCTTCTGTAGATTAATTCAACATGCTTTTCAAACACCATCTTCATGATACCTGTGTGACCAAACAGACTGTGGAGATGTAGTCCTAGGAAGCCACAGAGGACATACAGCTGCAACCCCGCTAAAAGCAGCTTACATGATAGAGGATTGAAACTTTCTGGGGCTGTTGTATGGCAGGATTTGTACTAGTAACTTCTGCAAAGTCTGGGAAAGTTGTTGATTGGACTCTTGCACGTTTGGTTGTGTTTTGTTTTTTTCCCAGATGTTCTGAGTATAATGCTGCTGGGGGTCTCTAGAAATTTATGCATTATATATTGAATAAAGGTGATGTTTGGACACAGCTACTCCACAGGTTGGAATGGTGTCTCTGTATTGTTTAGGAAGTGCCTTGTGTTCAGTATGGCCCCTAAGTATGAGAGCAGCGCTGGCTGAAACAGGTTTTTTTCTCTTAGAGGTTGGCTATTCCTGAAAGGAGCAGGGAGTTAGACTCTGATCCTTATGGGTCCCTTCCAACTTGAGATATTCTATGATTATATGATTTATGATTGTCGTGGTTTAAGTCCAGTCAGCCACGCA
>WYDI02031874.1:1613-12477 GCA_009867235.2 Psittacus erithacus | reverse complement strand
CTGCCCCATCCCTGGCAGTGTTCAAGGCCAGGTTGGACACAGGGGCTTGGAGCAAGCTGCTCTAGTGGAAGGTGTCATTGCCCGTGGCAGGGGTTGGGACTGGAGGAGCTTTAAGGTCACTTCCATCCCAAACCATTTTAGGATTCTATGATAAATCTTTAACACCTGATTATCTACGTGGTACGTAAGTGTGCTAACTGGGGTGGCAGAGCAGTGCTTGCTCAGTTAATAACCCAGCACAGCACTGTGCCAGCATATCTGAAATTTCCCATCCTCAAGCCTAATACACTTGGCACTGGCTCAGGGATGTCTATAGGCACCTGCATCATGACCACATCCAGCTCCTCTGTCCTAATCCGCAAGGATGACCACACTGAGCAATGAGAAGAAACGAAAGGTGTCCAGCATCTCCATCTCAGTGTGGGGCTGTAGAGATGGGGCCCATTTAGCTGCTAACTTGTTTGTGTGATGGGCCACCCTTCCCCAAGGAACTGTTTTCAGTTCATGTAGTAGTTTTATATTCAGTTGTTGAGCAGTAGATGTGAACACCTGGAGCTGAACGACACCGTATGTTGTTACCAAACCCTAGAGCCAAACAGCCTCCATCAAAGGGATGGAGAAGGGATGAGGAATGAAATTGGTTCTTTAATTGTCAACCAAGAAAAAGGGGGAATATCAAACAAGGCCGAGTGCAAATCATAGAAACAAACTGCGCTGAAGCATATTTGGGACCTTTCCAAGAGAGGCTTCTCAGCTACTCAAGCAATCAGCAATATTTTAAAGCAATCAAGGGAGAGTAAGGGAAGGCAAACAAAGAGGAGCATTCATGGGCAGTCGTCACTCGCCTCAATGCCAACCTTCCTGGAGAGGAAAGACTTTCCATTTTCTGAACTTCAGGCTTAATAGTTAGCAAAATATCTCGGTCCCAACACATAATTCATCAGATAAAAGCAGGGAGAGGTTCAGCAGTGTTTGCTGATCCCCAACCACCTCTGCCTTGAGAAACTATTGAAAGGAAACCAGCCCTTGTTGTTCATGCCCTTGTCCTTCATTAGCCTGAGGCCTAGAAAGCAGAGATGGGGCCGGTACAGAGACACAGCAGAGCCCTCAAGGGGCTGAGAGGTTGGACATGGTCCCTGGAGGCAAACGAGAGCTTAAATAAAGATGCTACATGAGGTCTCGTTCAGACCAGTTGTGCCATGATGGTTCTTATCACTCCCACTCCAAGATAAATGCTCTCATTTGATAAGCCCAGCCTCAAAATCACTGGGGCCACTTTTCCTCTTGTCCAAAATAAGGTTCCCAGTTGTTTTCCTTGTGAATTTTCCCATTCTGCCATCACCCCTTGCAGATCTCTCCCTTCCTTTCCCATTTATCCACCACTTCACTCTTCTTGCATGAAGGTTCTGAACAGCTTCATTTCTTTGGCCTTTCCCTCCGTTTCTCTAACTGCCTTTTCCCAGATTCCCAGAGCACTTCAACATCTCCATCCAACTGCAGAGCCCTCCAGAAGGTCCACCATAGTTTAACCTGGTCCTGTGCCCACTGAATTCAGCAGAAATAGTTCCCAAGGACAAGGCCATCCTGAGCTTGATTCAGATGAAAGCAGACTGGCATCTAATAGCACCTCAGATGCTTTTAGTTATCTGGGACATTGACTTAGTCACTTCATAGTTCTTTGTACTTCTGATTTGTAAGACATACCTGGATGGGAATAAACCTTATTTCACCCTCAACCCCTCTCTCAAGAAGGACCAACAAAAGGTAGGCAGAGGAACATAGCAGTGGAGAAAAGCTGACCTTGAAGTCTGCCCTTTCTGGATGAAGCCTTGTGGGATCACCTCCAAAGCATGAGATTGCACTGAGACACGCGGTGACCCTAGACTTCTACAAGAGAGGCACTTAACACCCTATAGACACTCAATACCCTCAACAAAGCTGGTAGGAGGGTTATAGCCCTTATATAGTGACCATGGCCAGCGTAGATGCATCTCAGCTCCCATTCTCTTCCACTGGCAGATGGGGAAGCTGTTACCTTGAGCCATTTAAAGCTGCTTTCACCAGTCCTCTTTGTCCCCACCCTTTCAGGGGAGCTACTGTATGAGTAAATGTTAACCCTTTTCCATCAAAAGCAGTCAGGTCAGCAAAACCCTATTATTTAAGCTTACTAGAACACACTTAATCTCACTAGCCAGCATAACACAGCCAGCAGAGGCAGATGCCCACAGCAGAGCAGATGTGGGTGCTGAAGACATGACAACTTTACAGATCTTTGACAAACTATGGATGCGATGGCTTTCCTTAGCCCATGCACAACCTCATCAGGACGTGTACCTTGTTCCACAATCCCTTGCAGAGTCTGAGAGCCATAGGCTCAAGGGCAGAAACCATTAGATGCTACAGGAATGGGATAGGGGTTAGACAGACTTTCGGTGTGACTGAAGGGGTTGCTGAGTGGGAAGCACTAGCTCCTCTCTATGCCCATCTCCTGCTGGGGTTCGCAGCCAGTTTGGTGCCTACTCCATGGGTACATCACACAGGGATGGAGGGAAAGCATTGGGAAACAGCAGAGCCCATTTTAAGCTCCCTGCCCTATCTCAGCTTCAGCAAACCATCTCATTTTGCTGCACCCTGATTTCCCTAGGGGTGGAACAAAGATGATTTTGCTTCCTTTGGATGCACACCCAAGTCTCCTAATGAAAAACACGGGGCTGAAACATGGAGCATTGCTTAGAGAGAACAAAATACACAGACATACAGGTGTAAATAAGATTACATGAAGTGGGTCCTTCCGACCACTGCAGTTCAAACTGGTTCTCCCTGCAGATATGTTTCACCCTTTCATTTATTCATTTCCATGCTGAGATTTGCTCATTTTGCAAAGGAAAATGTCAGCAGCAAGAGGAAACATTGAACCAGTACCCAGAGAGCTAACAGCAGCTCCTCCTTAATGCAGTGATGTGATTTTGGAGAACAGGATTGTTTCAGTTCTTTGGAAAAGTAATTAAAGAACAATAAGGTATGAGCAAATCCTACTTCCAGTTGGCAGCAACGATCTGCATTTGATCTGCAGCGTGAAACCAAGCGCAGCCACGGGGTATCAGGGCAAGGGAGCACAGATTAGCTGAAGGACGCAGAGGTTTGGTATGGGACATTGGTACTTATCAAAGTGTGACCCTCATCCTATGCCCTGTGCAGGATATATTACAAACAACTTCAAATGTTCCCACTCTGCTCTTTATCAGCTTAAAAATAAAGAAAGAGAAATCATATAAATGATCTTCTTTCGACCATTAGTGCTTTTGAAGGTGTTCTAAATACAGGATGACATACATCTCACAGGAAAAGTGGTTTTTCTCTGTAAGAACCAGAAATAGATTCTACAGTGCTACAGGAAACCTTTAAACATGCATATTCAGGAAAATGAAGGCAAGACTGTACCACACCACGCAGAAAGAGAGGGCAAATCTCCTGGGAGCTCTGAACCAGTGGATACATCACAGTGTAGCATCCAGATGCACTGACTTTAGAAGCAGAAGCAGCAGATCTGCATCGCTGCCTGCCAGGTTGGGATGTGCTGCTGTCAGGCCCGGACCTAACTGGGATTACTGGTGAGGAGCTGTACTGTAGTTCAGAGATATGGTCCAAGTGGTGGTGTGGAGCTTTCCATCCTCTCCACCCAGAAATATGGTCCAAGATACATGCCCATAGTGGGCAGGTGGCAAAAACACTGTTAGGAATGAAAAGGTGACCTCATTTTGGTAACTGAGGACAGAAGCAGACTCAATGTCCAAGCCAATCATGCCCTCTCAAACATGCAATGCTCATAGACTAAGAGGTCCTGGCCTTAGTATTGATCTGCTCTCCCAGTGGAGCCCTCATAGGATGGCCCTCATGGGAAGCAAAATAACAGATAAAAAGAGAAGTTCAAGAGAATTTGTGATCTTGAGACAGCTATGCAGAAACCACAGATGCTGCCAGAGTGTGCCATCGTGTTCCAATGGGACTCATCCCATTCCAATGAGGAATCCAGTTCAGGAGCCTAGTTACTGCCAGGACTGCTGCTCACTTTGGGTCCCTCCATCACAGGGGCAGGAAAAATCTGGGCAAAACTCTGCTGTCAAAATAATGTAACTTTGATTGCAGAAAAAACATCAGAAGAGTTGGAATATTTAAAGTTTGATCCACATGATAACTTCTGCTTGCCATTTCAAAGCACAGTTTGGAGTCCAGGAGAGGGAAATCTCTCCTTTGCAGATGTTCCCATCCTGAAACCATTGGGATACCTGAAAACATCCTCACGCAGCACAGCAGCACCTAGCACAGAAGCTGTTACAACAGCACTATTTGCAAGTGGTACCTTTGCCCCTTGCTGTACTAAGGTCTTCCTTGCAGAGTTAGGGAACAGAGCCTGATTACTTTCCCACTCAGGTTGGAGACTCAGACCATTTTCCCACCACTGAGAAAGCTGTTTTCTCAAGGTTGCTTTGCTCTATGAGCTCATTTCAGTCTGGCAGGCAGAGCCAGCTAGTGTTACACTCCAGGAATGGGTATGATTTGCAATTCAGTGCATTAGGGACCATCATAATTGCAGAACAGGGTGACCCTTTGCTTCCAATTCAGCAGCAGTTTTTGCCTGCCCTGCTTTTGTAGCAGTCACGTGCAGCCATTTATGTGATGCATTTGCAGTGACTCAAAAAACATGCTCAAATTTTGCCTTTCACCATTTACTAAATCAAAGAGGAAATAAAGCAAAGAAAAGCCTTCAAAAAGCCCCACTGTGGTTAAGCCTGTAAGTACCTGTAAGTTAAGCCTCTAAGTAGCAGCCAGACAATGGAGTGCAGAGACCCAGCCAAAAACTTCCCCTTGACTCTGCCTATGTTTATGCAAGCACTGCAGTATTACCTGCTTTAAATATGCACAAATGTCATGTGTTTTAAGCAAAATAGCATTAAATAGCTGTGTGTTGTATAGATGGGGAGATTAAGGGCTCAGCTCCGTGAGCAAATTACTATGGTTTAACAAAACACGATGCACAAGCAGAGAGGAAGCCTTCAAGCAAGAAAATGCTCCTAGGCCAGTATATGTGCAAGGGGGAAAGTGTTATTTTTAGGAGAGAGGAAGAGGTGTGAAATCATACTGGCCATGGGCAGTGCAGCATCACGTACATGGGAATACATATGGTTATTTAGGCTCAGCTAATGCCCAAGAACTTGTTAAGACACCGTGGGTTTGATGCCTTTGCCTAAAACCAGGCATTTAGTGCTGTAAGAGGTGCCACCAGGCGTCAGGAAAAAGGGAGAGCTCTCCTCCTGAAGAGGCTTTTGGAGGCCTGGAGAGATAATCCAGAACCTGAAAATACAGTGAATATTCACATGTTAAGGCCACTGAATCCATCCCCATGTCTGGTCCCTGTGGCGCTGGGATTGCTTACAGCTAATCCTCTCTTCTGGCATGTCCTATACCACCAGCACAGGATGGATCACAGGTGTCTGTCATGTTGCTGTGGGCTTCATTTCTCTTTAATTCATCAAAATAAAACCAGAGGAGCCCATGTTGCCAATAAAGCCATTACCATTGGATGTTGAATGTGAATGACTGAACAGCAGCAACAAGGACTGTCACTGGAGATCAGGATGCTGCGACATGCAAAAGCTCCTGCAGAAAGCAGATCACTGGTGTCCCCACACATACATGTGCATACAGGAGCGGTGCCCACAGCCTTCTCACCTAGTGCTATCCCACCCTGTTCCTTGGGAGGGTTTCATATTTTGAGCCATTTCAAGATTTCCCTGCCTGCAAAGCAGAGTTTTCCAAAAAAGAAAAGCATACAGAGCATAGCTTCAAACATTTGTTTTCCTTATGGAAGAACATAATCCATTCAATCCGTTCTCCTATCTGATAAAACACTGCCAACTGAAGTAATTTTAAAGCAAATAAATGAAAATGATACTTCTAGAAAGCAGCCACACAGCACTCTTTCACTTTGCAGCATCTAAACTGCTGAGCCTCATGCTCTGAAGCATCACAGACCCACCTTCATTTCTGAAAAGGATGACTTTAAAGATAATCTCATCATCTCTGGTGGCCTGAGCTACACTTTGGGATGTCTGGGAGCCACTAAGACTCAGTTATAGGGCAGAGAAGGAAGGGCACTGGGTACGCTGGAGGTCCCGTTAGGCTCCATCAGCAGAAGTCACCTAAAGAGCTGGTGGGAGAGGATGCAGACACACAGCTCATCATCTGCACATGGTTCTGCTTGCTCAGTGCTTTGTTCTGATGGACAATACAACACAGCCAAAGGATGGACTGGATGTCACTGTGTGGTAAAATCACAGTTTAGGCTGGGAAAGGAGCCCCAGAGGACAAACTGCCTTCTCCAAGCTCAACAGACCCAAAGCATCTCCTCATACACCTCAGCCCCCAACCATCTCAGTGGCCTCCACTGGGCTCACTCCAGTGTATCAATAACCTTTCCATATTGGGGAGCCCAAAATTGGTCACTGCACTCCAAATACCATCTCACAAGTGCCAGACAGAGGGAAGGATCTGCTGGAGCTGCTGGCTTCACGCTTAGAAATGCAGCCCAAGGTGAAATTAGACTCATTTGCTTCAAGGACACATTGCTAAGCTCAGCATCCACCCCTTCTTGCTCATTCTGCAGGGTGGGGTTTCAACCTTTTAATGTGTATTTCTTGGAAGGGAGGCATGTGTTGCTGTGTTATATCTCAGTCCAGGGCTCCTCACTCACAGAGATCACATTTTACATCAGCTCCTTCCCCCTCGAGCAGCAGATACTGCGTGTACTTGACAAGCTTCCCATCCATTCCTGTCCCAAGCCAGCTGAAAATCACAGCGTCAAAACTCAATTTGGAGATGCAAGGAGAAACAGGGGAGCTCCTGGGCTTCCTTGTACTTAATGTTGCTCAGCAAGCTCATTTATCTTCCCTGTCAAAGCACACAGCTCAGTAGGACGCAGCCCCTGCCATTCCTGCACCTAAAAGGAAAGTATTAAACATCTGAATACTCTGAGACCAGAACCTCCTCTTGTTCTAGGATATATGGATGGAAATGGTGGGAAATGTCACGCCTCTCACTGTCTTCACATATGGAGGAGGGATGGGAATTGACTCATCAAGAAGCCAGCCCCTGTAGGACGGCGAATGCAGCTGCCTTTGCCCTCAAATTCATACAGTGAATAATAGAATCATAGAATGGTTAGGGCTGTAAAGGACCTTAAGATCACTCAGTTCCAACCCCTTGCCATGGGCAGGGACACCTCATACTTAACCCAGCACCCACAGCTTGGTGCATCCTGATTGCAACCTACAGATGTTGAGGGTGCACATTGGAAGCATGAGCACACCCCCTCCCAGCAACTTCCACCATATTCAACTCCTCATATCCCACTTTTCCTTATCATTAACACCACAATTCTACCATTCCTTTGCCAAGTTTCATGGTAATCCCTGCCCAGAGCTCTGCTTTTGAGGAAGAAAGGGCTGGAAAGCTACAGATGTTTGGAATCACATCCAGCCCCACCTCAGGGCAATGCACCACATCTTCCAGTCTACAGGAACACTGCATAAGGGAGGTGAGCTAAGATCACAGCTGAAAGCAGCAAAATGAAACTCACCAAAAATGGAAGTTTCAACATCTCAATATCTCAGATCTTCCCCAGGCATTGTTTGGAGCACATGAACCAAATCAACCACTTCCAGCCTGTGCCAGGGCACAGGGGAGCCGAGATGTTTTCAACAGGCAGCAATCAAAACACAGCATGTATATAGCTCCTTCTTGTAACCTTTCTGCTGGGGTTCAGGCTATTAAAGCAACTGTAGCATGGCTTTGGAGGCTGACAAGGGGGCATGAAACATCTCCTCTCAAAACTGAAATACACATACATCTGTCAGCTATTTGATGCCCTATGGGATGGGAAGCCAGAGGCTAGGATACCACCTACATATAGCTGGTGACAGATCAAGGAGGAATGATCCCCCAGTATCTTATAGGAGAGCTACTGAAAGGCGAAGAGAGGTCACCCTGCTCTCCCTCTAAATGCTGTTTGGACCCAGGCAGAACCTTGTTGTGAAGAGCCAAAAGCATTATCGCACCAATAGGGTGTATGTTGGGTCAAACCAGACCCTCCTGAAACATCAGTGACTCCTATGGATTGTCACCTCTGGATCCAGGCTAACACTACACAGCATGGATATGTTTCTCCTGTCTAAAACACAGCATTATGGTGGGTTTGTGGGTACACTTCACCTGCAAGCTTCCATTTATATCAGGTTCAATAGTTACCCAGCTAAAGATGCTTTCTTTTCAGTGCCAGACCTATAGGCACCTTCTCTCATATTCCATGAGACCAACCCAGCAAGCACTGACCACCAGGGATGACCAAAGCAGATCCCTAGAACAATGTATGGAACACAGGGAAATGGTTTCTGCCTTCAAACCAGTGTCACCACAAGCACTTCTTTTGCTGGAAAGGTGAGAGACAACAAGTGTGAATGGCCACTGGCCTGAACGGGCCTCCAGTGAATTACCTGGGGTACCAACATGAGACATCTTTTGGTGCTGCTGAGTTTACAGTGGGAGAGAAAAGAACTAAGCCAGATCTCCAGATTAGCATATGGAGGTTCTTGGAGATACCCACATGCTGCCTGGAAGCTATAAGGACGCTCTACAGCTCCTATCCCAGCATGATCCCCCTCTTTCCACAGGCAACCTTACACTTCCCTCCCCACCACAGCCTTGTTGTCTCAACCTCTGCCCTTTTATTTCAGTGTCACGTGGGGCTGAAGGGACCATCCCTTTGCTTTCTATTAAAGACACCTGCAAAGACAGATTCATGTCTTATCCATCCCTTCCTGATGTCTGTCCAAGTCTTTCCTCAGTACCACAATCTTTGAAAGCATTCTCAGCACGATTTGCCTGTGGAAACAAATGAATTGGGGTCAGTCTATCTGTACAACTGTATCTTGGGGCTTTTTTCATCTTCCCAACAAAATTCCAAGCCAAATCTCACAGAAATCAACAGCCAGGGAGAGTTTGTAAAGTGCCTTGTCCCAGATACCCCAACTACAGGAAAAATCAGCATATAGGTCCCAGAGAAACTAGACTGAAGGGAAGACTCAACAGCGAAGGCAATATCACTTGGAACACCATGGAGGGGAAATGCCCCTTAGTATATTAGAGATGAATAAGGAACCACTTGTTCCATCAAATCCCACAATGCAGAAGACACATGTGTCAATGCTGGCTGGAGAAATGCCTTGAGATTAAAACCAAGCCAAGTCCTCTAAACAAGAAGTCACTAAATAAATGAAATTAAGCCCAATCACAAAAAACACAGACCTCCCTCCATTGGAAATAACACAGAGCACATTTCCCTCTTTGTAGCTGAATGCTCTGTGGGAGGTACAGCAAAATACTGTGCTGAGACATATCCCGTGCCACCAGGATACCACAGCAAGTTGGGACTGGGAAAGCTGGGCTGGAGTCTCTGTTGTCCTGGTCACACATCCCATTTCAATTACCGGCACTGTTTGATTGCCCAGTTCACTCTCATGTCAGGCAACTGGATACAGAGCAGATGCTGGAAACAGGAAACACAGCAGTGAAGAGGTGGCACGTCCCAAGACTACACAGGGACAGCAATGCAGGGAGTGTTACATGATGTTTCCTCATGTGATGACAGCATTTTGTGCTTCCTGGTGGCGTGTTCTCTCTTAAGGACATCTAATCTAAAGCAGCCGGGTGTTTTTCACCAGATTAGGATGAGATTATGGTATGGCACTGACTGTTCATCCAGCTTTTAGCAAGCCAACATGGACACAGTCGGTAGAAGCAGAAGTAAGACCTTCACTAACTCACATACAAATGCTTGTCTCAGTCTTGCAAGGTGCTTCAAGTCCAGAAAGTCACCATCTTTCAGTTCTCTGTGGTCACCAATACTAAGCTCCATGGGTCTTAAAAAAGACAGCAACTGGCAATAGGGGGTAAAAAAGGCAGTAGATCATGGTTTCCTTGGGAAGCACTTTCCTGAGTCCACTGAACACAAAGAAGCAACTTCTAAACATCTCCAACCTGATATGGACTAATTATTAAGACCACACAATTCCCCCCAAATATTAGTGAGAGCTCTGATAGTTTGACCTTAGCCACCAAGACCTCAAAATGAATGGTGAATGAAGGAAACCTTGTCTCTACCATGAGCAGAAGTTGAAATGAATGTAGCATGCCTGGTCACTCAAAACCGGACCTTTCAGCTAAAAACTATGAGTCCAAGGCTGGAAGGTAGCAGGAAGCACTGCCGAGCTGCCTCAGACACAAGCCTTCACAAGTAAGTTGATCATTATTTAGATAATTCTCCATTATTTAAAGCATATTCTGCAAAAAATCTGTGTCTCAGCTCATTTTTAGGTAAATTC
The DNA here is from genome assembly GCA_009867235.2 of Psittacus erithacus. Taxonomy (NCBI): domain Eukaryota; kingdom Metazoa; phylum Chordata; class Aves; order Psittaciformes; family Psittacidae; genus Psittacus; species Psittacus erithacus. The sequence goes on along the minus strand of WYDI02031874.1, from coordinate 2,041 downwards.
CAGCAGTTTATACAACTTTGAGAGCACGCATAGAAGAAATGAGTGTCTTTTTCATCTGAAGGGAGACAGGGAACAGACCCCTTCACCCTTCAAGGGTGTTGCATTGGAAGTCACTGGGCTAAATACAATCTCACAAATAGGTAATTAGCACCCTAGCAATTCATATCTTTGTTCTCTATTAATACCCACTGAACTTCACTCAGTCACAGATTTACATGGAAAACCTTGGAGTGACTTTGCCCTAACCACTACTGATGGCAACCACAGCAAATAGATCATGCGGCATTTCTCTTCCTCAGGTACTGTAGTGATAGGACAAAGGCTGATGGTTTCAAAACAAAACAGGGTTTGGATATAAGGCAGTTCTTCCCTGTGAGGGTGCTGAGGCACTGGCACAGGGTGCCCAGAGAAGCTGTGGCTGCCCCATC